>JAODAL010005957.1:0-138370 GCA_025379985.1 Phyllomedusa bahiana | reverse complement strand
CCCCTTTTGGGGAAATGTTGCTTTTCGTCGGGGTGGACACAGAGGGGTTCCGCCACATCAGGGCCCTTCCCTGCCCCCAATCCGTGCGAGCAGGATTTTTTTGCCAGAAAAGCCGTCCCTGCCCTGGCCCACCCCCGTGTCATCTAAAATTTCAAGCCGTTGTGGGCATTGTGTCTGGAAAAGTCCATCTGACACCGACACAGGGGATAGTAATCACGGCCAAGGCCGCTATATCTCTGTGACAGCCACTGGGTGAGCGGGGTGGTGTCTTGGTGGGCGGGGGCTCTCAGGCTCGGCGCCGCTCTTCAAAACGCAGGATGGTGCAGGGTTCTTTCCTCCAAGGGTTCCTTGTGGTCACGGGCCCAGAAAAAAGGGTGTTAAAATTTTAACGTCTTGGGAGTCCACAACTGGTGGGCTGTGGATGGCTCTCGCCAGACCGAGCGTGGCGGGTGACTAAAACCTTGTGCCGGGAAGGTTGGTGTGGGATAAGGTCTAATCTGTGGCCCCCCTTAAGATCGGTAGGCTGGAGCAACCCCCTTGCCGGGGCACATGTCATGAACCTTGTGTAAAAATTTTTAAAGCGTACCGGGTTGGGCTGCCTTGAGGAAGGTCGGGTCGGTTCACCCCCGCCGTTCGCACCTGCTTCTCCCGCCTGGCTGCGTTGCAGCGTCAGCTGGGGCCCCCCCGTCAACCGTCTCATGTTGACGTGGGCAAAACCGCGGGGGTTTTCACCCTCCACTGTCCAGGATTGTGGCAGCAGCGAAATCCCAAATTATACTAGAAGTGAAAATGGCCTGAAAAGCAGCGGTGCGGACCTCGGGGGTTGAGCCACGAGAGGGAGGCAGGTAAAAAGGCTCTGCCCTCCTTCCCATTTTGAAGAAGGCCCCAAAAAGGTCAGTGCGGACAATGCCCTTGTCACATGAGCATTGTGGTGATTTAGTTCTGGAACGATCGTTGGACACTCTGAAAATCGGTCAACCCGCGACGGGGGAGAGGTCCAGATGCGGACAGGAACCTTTTTCTCCCCGAATCCACAAGGGCCCCACGTTTCAAAATTTTATCGGTCTTATTAGGAGTGGTTCGGGGGGCCGGGTAGTGAAGGCGGCGCCCCAGCTTCAAGGTGTCATCTGAGGCAAGTCAGGGCTGTGTTGAAGGTGCCAGAGGAAGCGGGGGGGGGGGGGGGGAGGAGGATTCCCGACACGAGTTACCGCCCCCCCTGCCTTGGGAAAGAGGTTGGCGCGAATTTGAGGCGGAGGAGGAAGATGGGAAGATAGTTTTTAGTCCCTCACCCCCCCCCGGGCTTGGGAAAACAAGGCTCCCCTCTTCACATGAGTGCTTGGTGTTCCCTTTTTCCCCAAATGATCCTCCAATTTAAGGGCCCACAAAATAAAACAACAGTTACTGGGTGGCCACCTCCTGGACCCCCGGTAAAACAAAATGTATGATTGTGCCTGGCGCCCCCCTTTTTTGGTTCTGGTCACCGGCACGGCCGGTAAAAACCTAAAACCAGGGTTTTTTAAATGTAATACCTTGTATTCTTATTCACTAGTGTGAAGGCCCTTCTTTCCCCTGTGGTATTGATTTGGCCAACCCCCGTGGACGGGGAAATCCTCCAGCTCTCTTTATTTAAACCCAGTGTTCCTCTTTGATTGACAGTTGTTTCCCCATCTAGTTTTGTGCTTCTTCCACCATCCCTCTCCTTGTTTCCTCCCTTCCCTTTTTATGCCGCCACTTCCCCCCCCATTCACTCAAAGGGTTTTTTGCTCCTGTAGTACCCCAGTTTTTTCCCTGGTGCTCTTTTTGGTTCCCTGCCTTTGGCTTTGTTTGACTATTCTTCTGCCCCTGTATCTGTACTGGTCTCGGCTGTTACCTGCCTTTGGCTTGAACCCCTTTTTATCCCTTGTTCACGTTTTGTACTTCACTCCCCTTTCCCATTCCGACTTGGGGCCCCTGACTAGTGTTTTTTGTTCGTGTCTGTTTGCCTTGCGTATTGCACCTTGTTTGGGGCCCACATCTTCGGTTGGGGCGGCCTATTAAGGGGTGGGTTCCCCCAAAAGGATGGAAAGGGGCTGGGATATTTTTAGGGCCTCACTTGTCTGTTTGGTGTGTGTCCCTGACGGTCCTTCAAAAACTCAGACTTTCCAAATTTGGGGATGTTTGACTTTCATCAAGATGATCAGGGGATGGCCCCGGGGTGTTGTGGCCCAATTGCCCAGGTCACGATTAGTTTCCGTTACTTTACATTCCCCTTCAAACAGAAAAGGTCCTCTTGAAAAATGTTTTTTTAAAATGATATTTTCTCTGAATAGTTATTTCAGTTCCCAAAAGTCATTTTGTGGTTTTGCTGTGAGGGAGTAAAAAAACACCAAGGTTCATGACAAAACCTTTCCATTTACCACTTTTTTCTTTTGAATTTTTCCATTGGGGAATGGGGTTTTAGGTCATGTTGCGTGAGAAAAAGTATAATTATGGTCTTTGGAACGAAATGGCTTCTAATGGGATTTCTCCTCACAATTTTTAACAGTGGCTCAGAATATTTTTTAATTTTTGAAAAGGGGTATACAAGGTCATATTTAAAAAAATGTTTGTTTTAAGAAATTTTTCTCACAATTTAAAGGGCTAAGGGTCATTTTTAATTTTTTTTTCTGTGAAAAAGCAGATATAAGGTACAGTTCTAAAAAATTTTTTTTTTGTAACAGAATTTTTTTTCACAATTGTCAAAAATGGTCAAAGGGGGGTTTTTAATTTTTGGGGGCATTTTGCTGTAATGCAGCTATATACGGGGGGGGGGGGGGGGGGGCTATTCTAAAAAATGGGTTTCTAAAAGCATTTGTTCTTTTTCCCAAATTTTCAAAAGTGGCTCAACGGCATGTTTTGAATTTTTGGGGGTTTTGCTGTGAAATGCAGCTATATACAGGCCCTATTCTAAAAAATTGTTTATAACAATTTTTTTCTTTCCCAAATTTCAAAAGTGGTCAAGGGTCAGTTTTGAATTTGTGGGGGCATTTTCGTGAAATGCAGTATCTACAGGGAATTCTAAAAAATTTGGTTTTAACAAATTTGTTTTTACAATTGTCAAAGTGGGTAAGGTATGTTTTTAAATTTTTTTGGGGGATTTTCGTGAAATAGCTATACAAGGGCCTATTCTAAAAAATGTTTTTTTAAAAGACTTTGTTCTTCACAATTGTCAAAAGTGGCTCAAAGGTGATGGTGTTGTCAAAAACAGGAACAGGAAGGACCATGTTAATGGACACATATTGCAAAATGACTTGTTTTTGCAAGATCTTTAAAATAGCTAGCAATCCCTGTAGTGAGATAACCCATTTAATACAATTTAAAAAATGAGAAACAAACACAGGGTGGGATTTCATCCTATTTTAAAAATGTGTTTTCTAGAATTAAACTACTAAAAAACTGGCATGTACAAAATAGCTGATACAATTATTGCTCTGAATTGTACAAGGGAGGTACAGGAAGACTTTAACAGATGTAGGTTACCCAGGACAGGTATAGTCAATGTCCAGTTAAACTAAAATGGTGGTTCAAAGACTCCTTTTTCCGGCACTTCTTAATCTGTGGGTCAGACAGGTTCATGGTGCGGTACAGAACAGATATAGTCAATGTCCAGTTCAACTAAAATGGTGGTTCAAAGACTCATTTTTCCGGCACTTTTTAATCTGGGGTCATGCAGGTTTGGGGTCATGCTGCGTTGCAGGACAGGGATATTCAATGTCAGTTCAAGTATTTTCATGTGGTTTTCAAAATCTATGCTTTGGCACTTTTTAATTTTGGGGGTGTGAGTTTAAGGGGTAGGCTGTGGTAAAGCCCGGGATAGTAAATGGTCTGTGATTTTTTTTTGTGGTTTTATAACCTAAGTGTGTTGCCTAAGATGTAGCACGTATCCATTTGACTGTTGTGGATGTTAATTCCAGCTTCTCCAGACCTGTTTGGGTGTAAGAATGAAGGTGTTGTTCCTCTCCCATAGACTTTAATGGTCATCGGCGATAATCGGTTATCGACTATCGGAAATCCTCTTGATAATTGCCGATATCGACTATCGACCCGATGACGATTGTCAACGTAATCGCTCATCACTAATTGTGTGTTACAAAATATCAAACACATTCTACGTTTGTAATTAAAATCATACATGATACAATGATGAAACAAAAATAGAGAAACAATAGATATCTTGTTAATAAACCCATAAGAGGTGGCGACGTTTTTCATCATCTAAGCGATCGAGAGGCTTTCTGGATGGTCATAGTAAGCACAGCTACTCCAACAGGCATGAACATCAGACGAGAGTCGATGTGTTACTATTAGCAGAGTTATTTCTATCAAATACAAATAGTGAGTGTAAACTGAGGTGGCAAAGAGATATAACTATATAAACAAGATATCTATTGTTTCTCTATTTTTGTTTCATCATTGTATCATGTATGATTTTAATTACAACGTAGATTGTAAGATGTGACAGTGTATTGGTTCACCGGAAACGCGTTAGCGCAGGCTCTGCTCACATGTCATCATGGCAGTCAGTGTACGTTGCTATTTATTTTTGTGCATGTTTTTAGTATTTATCCAATACATTTTTGTATTTTTATATACTATTGTCACGTGGTGGTGCTGGAATACAAACAACATTGGGACTGCAGTGAGAATGGCTGGGAGTGATGCAATAAGTAGGTTGCCTCTCTTTCTCTCAGACTGGCCACAGCAGAAACCCCCGGTGGGTCCTAAGCATGGCAGACCTGGAGTTGATTTTCAACTGCATGTGCATCCTTGAGAGAGACAGAAAGGCAGGTTGTCACTGGTATTTGGAGCCATCTGACTGCATCCAACAGCTGCTGGAGGATCCAAAGAGCCAACACCACCATCCGGGGCCCCAAATATGCCTAACTGGGTTCAAGTCTGGAGAAAAAGGGGTCAGGGTAGTACTTGGAAGTGTTGGTCCTGGTAGGTTGTCACAGGTATCTAAAACCATGATGACTGCATCCCACAGCTGCTCAAGGGTCCAGAGAACCAGCACGCCCAATCCAGGGGCTCCAATATACGCTCAATTGGGATCAAGTCTTTAGAATAAGGGGCCAGGGTAGTACTTGGAAATCGTGGTCATGTTCTTCCAACCAATTTCATATATTTCTAGCCGTGTGACATGTCGCATTGTCTTGCTGGAAAATCCCATCCACCCCAGACCATAGTGCTGCCACCACCAGCTCGTGGTCTTCCAGCAATGATTGCAGTGTGTTTCTTCTCTGATGTCTCCCACCAGAGACAGCAACGTCCATCCATTCATTGAAACAGAAAACGTGATTCATCAGAGAAGAAAACCCTTTGCCAATCAGAAAAGTTAAATTCTAATACTGCCGTGAAAATTGAAGCTTTTGCAGTGACATCCGTCTGCTCTGGGACCCCATACACAGTAGGGTTAGCAGAGGTGAGTGACATCTGTCTGATCCAGGGCCCCATACACAGTAGGGTTAGCAGAGGTGCAGTGACATCCGTCTGCTCCAGGCCCCATCACAGTAGGGTTAGCAGAGGTTTCAGTGGCATCCGTCTTCTCCGGGGCCCCATACGCAGCAGGGTTAGCGGTGCAGTGCATCATTGCTCCGGGCCCATACACAGTAGGGTTAGCAGAGGTGCAGTGACATCTGTCTGCCCCGGGGTCCCATACACAGTAGGGTTAGCAGAGGTGCACTGACATGCGTCTGCTCCAGGGCCCCATACACAGTAGAGTTAGCAGAGGTGCAGTGGCATCCGTCTGCTCCGGGTGCCCATACGCAGCAGGGTTAGCCCGAGGTGCAGTGACATCCGTCTGCTCCAGGGACCCCATACACAGTAGGGTTAGCAAAGGTGCAGTGGCATCCGTCTGCTCCAGGGTCCCATACACAGTAGGGTTAGCAGAGGTGCAGTGACATCTGTCTGCTCCTGGGCCCCATACACAGTAGGGTTAGCAGAGGTGCAGTGACATCCATCTGCTAAAAGGCCCCATACACAGTAGGGTTAGCAGAGGTTTAGTGACATCCGTCTGCTCTGGGGCCCCATCAACAGTAGGGTTAGCAGAGGTGCAGTGACATCCGTCTGCTCTGGGGCCACATACACAGTAGGGTTAGCAGAGGTGCAGTGACATGCGTCTGCTCCAGGACCCCATACACAGTAGGGTTAGCAGAGGTGCAGTGACATCCGTCTGCTCTAGGGCCCCAAACACCAGGGGCGTTGCTAGGGTCCCAAAACATCCGGGGCTCGGGCCCTTAAGTTTTTCTGAGTAGGGCTGGGTGCACACGGATTTTTTTGCGTCTCATTGTGAACTGCGGATGTATTTTACAGAGAAAAACCTTTGTATGTAGGCTAGGAGGAAAATATAAGTGATTAAAATACAGATACATTTAGTGCCCTCACAGGAGACGTCTCTGAAGAGTTGTTCTCTTCCTCTTCTTTCCATCTTCCCAGACGCCATGACAACTTCTACCGTCCACAAACTCTTCACTGAAAAATGTACAAAACAAACATCTTAGACTCCTCATTTTATACGGGCTTTCTCTACAATTCCTTCTCTATACAAAAATTCCCCTCTATAGTGCCCCAAATGGTAATAATTACCCCCTTGTAGGTAAATATTTGCCCCCTTTGGGCCAAGTAGTTGCCCCTCTACCCAGGTTGCTGCCCCCCTAGCCAGGTTATTAGCCCCTCTAGCCAGGTTACTGCCCTCTGTAGCTAGGTGACTGCCCTCTGTAGCTAGGTTACTGCCCCCTTTAGGCAGTAATATGCCCCCTGTAGCCAGTAATATTGCTTTTGTAGTCAGGTTATTAGCCCCCTGTAGCCAAAATTACTTGCCCCCCTTAGCCAGTAATAATGCCCCCATAGCCACGTTAAAATGCCCCCCTGTAGCCAGTGATATGCCCCCCTTTAGCCAGTGATATGCCCTCTGTAGCCAGTGTATGCCCCCTGTAGCCGTGATATGCCCCCTGTAGCCAGAAAAACAATATAGAAGAGGAATCTAGCGTAGCCGTGGGAAATTAAAATACTAATGACACTTGGGCACAGCCACCATTGATAGTGTCACATCAAAATTTATTAAAAATACAACGCGTTTCGCAAGTCTTGTGCTTCATCAGGTATCGATAAAGCAGGCATAGACTTGCGAAACGCGTTGTATTTTTAATAAATTTTGATGTGACACTATCAATGGTGGCTGTGCCCAAGTGTCATTAGTATTTTTATCTCCCACGGCTAGCGCTAGATTCCTCTTCTATATTGTTTTCTTGCTACCTGCCGAGGACCCGAGTGCGCGAGGGATCTCCGAGTTGAAGAGGCTGGCTGCTGCAAAGTGATCCGTGGTTTATCCCCCTCATCCTGTTACGCTGTTATGTGAGTTGTACCATAACTGTACAACTCAACCAGGTGAGAATAATTATTTGTTGTGATTCACACGTAACCCGAGTTGTCTACACACGGAGCGCTTCTATTCCTGTTTTTTCAGCGCAATTGGCGATCCCGCCCCCCTGTAGCCAGTGATATGCCCCCTGTAGCCCGTGATATGTCCCTCTGTAGCCAGTGATATGCCCCCCTGTGCCAGTGATATGCCCCCTGTAGCCACATTTTGCCCCCTGTAGCAGTGGAATGCCCCCTTACCACATATGCCCCCTGTAGCCAGTAAATATGTCCCCTTAGCCAATATGCCCCTGTAGCCAGTAATATGCTCCCTTAGCCACATATGCGCCCTGTAGCCAGTAATATGCCCCCTTGTCCACATATGCCCCCGGTAGCCAGTGATATGCCCCATTAGCCAGTAATATGCCCCCTTAGCCCCATATGCTGCCTGTAGCCAGTGATATGCCCCCTTAGCCACATATGACCCACTCTGTAGCCAGTAATATGCCCCCTTAGCCACATATGCCCCCTGTAGCCAGTGATATGCCCCTCTGTAGCCAGTAATATGCCCCCTTAGCCACTTATGCCCCCTGTAGCCAGTGATTTGCCCCTGTAGCCAGTGATATGCCCCCCGTATCCAGTAATATGCCCCTCTTTAGCCTGTGATATGCCCCCTGTAGCCAGTGATATGCCCCCTGTATCCAGTAAAATGCCCCTTAGCCACATATGCCCCCTGTAGCCAGTGATATTTCCCCCCTTACCTAATAAAAATAAAATAAAAAAAAAACCCAACTCACCTCAGCATGGTCCGCGGTCCCGGTCCTGCAGCTTGAGAACGGTGTAAGCAGTGTGATGTCATCAACGCTACTTACGCCGTTTTTGCGGGGCCCGAGACCTCCTCGGCCGGCGAGCTGCCAGCTTAGGGGGATCCCAGCCTCGCAGGGGGGTGAGGAAAGCGGCGCGACACGCCCCCCTGCGACGCCGATGGGGTATGTATAGGGGCTTACCAAGATGCCGTAAAATACAGGGGGGAAGACAGGACGGGGAATGATCCGTTTCCCCCCCTCCTCCCCGACTCTGACTGCCGCGGCCCCTGTGAAACGGCCATGCAGTCGAGATCGGCGGGCCGCCGCCCCCACTAAGGAGCGCTCCAGGCCCACGGAAGCCCCTTGGAGAAACCCCCCCGAGTTCGGAGCACAGGCGATTTTTTCGGAGCTCGGGTGTCCCGAAGGGAATTCCCCTGGCGTGCCTGCCTATCAAGTGGGGGTTAGCAGAGGTGCAGTGACATCCTTCTGCCCCCGGGGCCCCATACACAGTAGGGTTAGAAAGGGGTTTGCAGTGACACCCGTCTGCCCCGGGGCCCCCAATAAAGTGGGGTTTTGCAGAGGTGCGGGGCCCATCCGTCTCCCCTCAGGGGCCCCCAAAACAAGTAGGGTTAGCAGAGGTGAAAGGGGAATCCGTCTGCCCCCGGCCCCAACCCCCAGTGGGGTTTAGAAGAGGTGCAGTGCCCTCCATTGCTCGGGGCCCCATACACAGTAGGGTTAGCGAGGTGCAGTGACACCCCGTTGCCCCCGGGGGGCCCTTTAACAGTGGGGTTTTAGCAGAGGTCAGTGAAATCCATCTTCTCTGGGGCCCCTTACCAGGAAATGGTTTAGCAGAGGTGCGGGGGACTTTTTTTGCCCGGGGCCCCCACATCCCACAGTGGGGGTTTGCAGGGGGTTGAGTGACATCCGCCCTGTTTCCGGGGGCCCCTTATACCTGTGGGGTTTTAAAAACCCAGGGGTGCATTTTTTTGGACACCCCGTTGCTCCGGGGCCCTTTTACACGTGGGTTAGAAGAGGTGTAATGACATGTTTGCCCCGGGGCCCCATAAAAAAAAAGTGGGTTAGCAGGGGTTTGAAAGTGACATCGGGTCTGCCCCCGGGGCCCCCCCAAAAACAGTAGGGTTAGCAGGGTTTGCAGTGACATCCGTTTTGCCCCAAAATGCCCCAAAATTTCCCCCCGGAGGCTTTATCAGAGGGGGCGTGGGCACCCGTTTTCCCCTCCGGGGGCCCCATACACGTAGGGTTAGCGAGGTGCGTGCTTTCCGTTGTTTGGGGCCCCCAAACACCCGGGGGGTTTTTTGTAGGGCCCCAAAAAAAAAGGGGTGGGGCCCTTAAGTTTTTCTGAGGGGGGTTGGGTTCAAAATAAATTTTTTGAGTCTCTTTTTGAACTTTTGGTGTATTTTTCAGAGAAAGCCTTTGTATGTAGGCTCAGGAGAAATATAAGTGATTACACTCTAATTACATTTATTTGACTCACAGGGACGTCCCCTGAGGGGTTGTTCTTTTTCTCTTTTTTCCATCTGCCCCGGGACGCCATGAAACCTTTCCCGTCCAAATCTTCACTGAAAAATGTACAAAAAAAACATCTTAGCTCCTATTTTTTTCAGCATTCTTAAAATTTCCTATTCATACAAAATCCCCTTTCCTATAGTCCCCAAAAATTGGTAAAATTCCCCTTTGAAAGGTATTTTTTTTCCCCCCCTTTACCCAAGTAGTTGGCCACTTGCAGGTTGCTGCCCCCCTACCCCGGTTATAAGCCCCTTGGGGTTACTGCCCTCTGTAGTTGGGGGGACTCCCCCCTGTAGCTGGGTTTAAATCCCCCCTTTGGAAAGTAATATCCCCCCTTGTACCCAAAGTAATATATGCCCCTTTGGGTAGAAAAGGATATTCCCCCCGGTAGCCAGGTTATCCCCCCCTTACCCAGTAATAGGGCCCCCATAGCCACATTAATATCCCCCCTGTACCCAGTGAATCCCCCCTCTGTAGCAGTGTTTGCCCCTCTGTACCCCAAGTAATATCCCCCCTGTACCCAGTAAATATGCCCCTCTTTTACCCAGTAATATCCCCCCCTGTAGCCAGTGATATGCCCCCTTTAGCCAGAAATATGCCCCTGAAACCCAGGGAAATCCCCCCTGTACCCAGTGATATCCCCCCCTGTACCCAGAATATCCCCCTTTTTAGAAAGTGAAAATCCCCCCCCCCTTAACCCAGTAAAAACCCCCCATACCCAAAGTAATTCCCCCCGTACCCACGTAATATGCCCGTAGCCAGTGATTTTGCCCCTTTGTACCCCAGTGATATCCCCCTTGTAGCAATTTGATTAGCCCCCCTGTAGCCTGGTTGGCCCCCCCTGTAGCAGTAAATTTCCCCCTTTGTAGCCAGTGATATCCCCCCCTGTAGCTAGTATTTGGCCCCCTGTAGCCGGGGAATGCCCCCTAACCCAAAGTGATATCCCCCCGGGAACCCCGTGATATCCCCCCCTGTAGCCAGGGATATTGCCCCATTAAAACCCAAGTAAATTGCCCCTTTGTAGCCATGTTTACCCCCCTTTAGCCAGTGTTTTTGCCCCCCTTTTAGCCAGTGTTTATCCCCCCTGTACCCAAAGTGATATGTACTCTGTAGCCAGTGATTTGCCCCTCTGTACCCAGTGATAGGCCCCCTGTAGCCAGAAACATAGCCCCCTTGGGCCACATATCCCCCACGTAGCAGTGTTTTCCCCCCGGGTTAGCCGAAAATTTTGCCCCCCTTAAAGCCACTATCCCCCACGAAAGCATTTGACATGCCCCCCCTTACCTAAAAAAAATAAAAAAAAAAAAACTACTCACCTCAGCACGGTCCGCGGCGTCCTGGTCCTGCCCCTTTAGAATGGTGTAAGCAGTGTGATGTCATCACGTACTTTCGCCCTTCGCGGGGCCCCAGAAACCCCCTAGCCGGCCGAGTGCAAAATTAGAGGGGGTTTCCCCGCCTCGCAGGGGGTGTTTAAAAACGGGGCCCTACGCCCCTGCATGCCGGGTGTGTATGGTTTCAAAGGGTTACCAAGCACTGTTTCATTTCAGGGGGGGAAGACAGGGGGGGAATGATTTATCCTGGGTCCTCCCCCACCCCTTTTTCCTGCGCCGGGGGCTGTGAAAAAGGGGCCCTGCCCTCAGAGGGATGGCGGGCGCCGCTCGCCAAATAAGGAGCCCCCTCAGGCCCATGGCCCGCAAACCCCGGAGCCACCGAGATTCGGGGCACAGGCGATTTTTCGGAGCTCGTGCCCAAATGAATAAAGCCTGGCGAGCCGCCCCCCTTCCCCCCTTAAGTTGCGGGGTGCTGAGGGGCGTGGGCACCCTTTTGCTCCAGGGCCCCCATACACGTAGGGTTAGCAGAGGTGCCCGGAACCCTCCCTTGCTCCAGGCCCCTTTCACAGTTTGGGGTTTTGCAGGGTGGGAGTGACATCCCCCCGCCCAGGGCCCCCCCCATACCCCCAAAATTGGGTTTAAACAGATGGTGCCCCCCCGGTGCCCCAAAGGCCCCGCTCCGGGGCCCCTACACAGTAGGGTTAGGGGTGCAGTGACATCCGTCTGCCCCCAGGCCCATTCCCCAGTAGGGTTACAGAGGTGCAAGTGACATCCCCTCTGCTCCGGGGACCTCATACGCAGTGGGGTTTGCAGAGGTGCAGTTTACTCCGTCTGCTCCCGGGCCCCCTACAAAAGTAGGGTTAGGGAGAGGTTTTCGGTTTACATCCGTTCTGCTTGGGGCCCCATTTTAAAAGAGGGTTAGCAGAGGCGAGTGACAAACCCTTCTTCCCGGGGCCCCCTTTTACATGTAGGGGTTTAAAAGAGGTGCATTTACATTCCCCTTTTGCTTCCCCGGGGGCCCCTTTTTCAAATGGGAGGGTTAGCAGAGGTTAATTGAAAAACCCCTCTGCTTCCCAGGGCCCCTACACAGTAGGGTTTTTGCAGAAGGGGCAGTTTACATTTTGTCTGCTCCGGGGCCCCATAACAGTTTGGGTTAGCAGAGGTGCGTGGAAAATCCCCGTTTGGCCCCCCGGGGCCCCAAACACAAATGGGGTTAGCCCGAGGTTGGGAGTGGCTTTCCCCTTGTCCAGGGCCCCAAAACCCCAGTGGGTTAGCAGAGGTGCGGTGACAAACCCTCGTCCGGGCCCCCCTAACAGTAGGCTTTTGCAGAGGTGCAGTGGCTCCGCCCGTCCAGGGCCCCAAAAACAGTAGGGTTTGCAGAGGGGCATGGGCATCCCCCCCTCCCCCCCAGGGCCCATACACAGTAGGGTTTTTGCAGAAACTGCAAATGGGGCAATTTTGTCTGCTCCCGGGCCCCCAAACCACCCCCCCCCGGGGGTTGCAGAGGTGCAGTTTAACCGTCTGCTCTAGGGCCCAAAAACCCCGGGGGTTGCTTGGGTTTCCCAAAAAAATCCAGGGTCGGGGGGTTTAAATTTTTCTGAGAAGGGTGGGTGCACACGGAAATTTTTTGCGTCTCTTGTGAACTGCGGATTTTATTTTTACGAGAAAACCCCTTTTTAAGTTTGGGTCAGGGGGAAAAATTTTAATTTATTACCCCTACAGTTACCCTTTGGTGACTACAGGAGAGTCTTTGAAGAGCTGTTTTCTTTCTCTTCTTTCCCTCTGTCCCCGACGCCATGACCAAAATTCTTTCCCTCCAAAAAACTCTTAAATGGGAAAAAATTTTCAAAAAAACCCTCTTAGGAAATTTTTCATTTTATCAGCCCTTTTTCTACAATTTCCCTATTCTATACAAAATTCCCCCTCTATAGTGCCCCCCAAAAGGTAATTTAAATTTCCCCCTTGTAGGTAAATATTTGCCCCCTTTAGCCCCAAATTGTTGGCCCCTGTAGCCCGGTTGTGCCCCCCTAGCCAGGTTTTTTGCCCCTCTAGCCCGGGGTTTTGCCCCCTGTAGCTGGTGACTGGGCCCCCTGTAGCTAGGTTAAATTTCCCCCCTTTAGGCAGTAATTGCCCCCTTGGGGCCCCGTTTATGCTCCTTGTAGTAGGTTATTGCCCCCTGTAGCCGGTTAAATGCCCCCCTTAAACCAGTAAAATTTCCCCCCCTAGCCCAAAAATATGCCCCTGTAGCCCGCGTTTTGCCCCTTGTTTGCCCCGTGTTTTGCCCCCCTGTAGCCCCGGTTTTGCCCCCTTAGGGCCCCATGTCCCCCCCCTTTGACCAGGAAAATGCCCCCCTGGGACCAGAATATGCCCCCCGTAAACCCGTGAATGCCCCCCGTAGCCCGTTTTAAAATGCCCCCCGTAGCCCCCGTGATATGCCCCCCGTAGCCAGTTTTATGCCCTTTCCCCCTTGCCAGTGATATTTCCCCCCTAGCCCGTGATATCCCCCCGTAGCCCCAAAATGCCCCCCTGTAGCCCTGATATGCCCCCCTGTAGCCAAATGATATGCCCCCCTTTTAGCCAGTGATATTTCCCCCTTTTAGAGTAAAAGCCCCCGTAGGGAGTGATATGCCCCCTCTTAGCCAGTTATTTGCCCCTCTGTAGCCCTTGATATGCCCCAAATTTTAGCCCCTGATAGGGCCCCCCCACCCGGCCCCCGTGGAAAAAGGCCCCCCCCGTGGGCCGTGAAAGCCCCTCTGTAGCCAGTGATATGCCCCCCTGTAGCCGGTGATATGCCCCCCTGTAGCCAGTGATTTGCCCCCAAACCCGGTGTTTTGCCCCTTTTTAGCCCGTGATTGCCCCCCCCTTTGCCAGTAATATGCCCCCGTAGCCCGTGATTGTCCCTCTTTTAGCCAGTGATTTGCCCCCTGTAGAGGTTAAAATGCCCCCCTAGGGCCCGTGATAGCCCCCTCTGTAGCCAGTGATATGCCCCATTGTAGCCAGTGATATGCCCCCTGTAGCCAGTGATATGCCCCCCTGTAAACCCGTTGGGTATGGGCCCCCCTGTAGCCCGTGATTTGCCCCCCCTGTAGCCAAATGATATTTCCCCCTGTGCCAGTTTATTCCCCCCCTGTAGCCAGTTTATATGCCCCCCCGTTGCCAGTTGATATGCCCCCCCCGTAGCCGGATTTGCCCCCTTTTGCCTGGGATTTGCCCCCCTGTAGCCAGTGATATGCCCCCCCGTAGCCCGTGATATGCCCCATTTTGCCAAATGTTTTTGCCCCCCCCGTTTTGCCCGTGATATTCCCCCCGGGAGCCATTGTTTTGCCCCCCTGTAGCCGTGATATGCCCCCCGTGTAGTGATATGCCCCCCCGTAGCCAGTGATTGCCCCTCTGTAGCCAGTAAAAAATGCCCCCTGTAGCCCGTGATATGCCCCCCCGTAGCCCCTTTATATGTCCCCCGTAAACCGGGAAATATCCCCACCCCGTAGCCAGTGATATGCCCCCCCGGAGCCCGTGATATGCCCCCTGTAGCCCCCTGATATGCCCCTCTTTCGCCCTTGATATGTCCCCCCGTAGCCCGTGATATGCCCCCTTGTTGCCAGTGATATGCCCCCTTGTAGCCAGTGATTTTGCCCCTCTGTTGGGCCCGTGATTTGCCCCCCTTTTAGCCAGTGATATGTCCCCCTGTAAACCATGATATGCCCCCCCGTAGCCAGTGATATGCCCCCGTTTGCCCGTGGTTTTGCCCCCCCCCTGTTGCCAGTGATTTGTCCCCCCTTTTGCCCGGATATGCCCCCCTGTTTGCCAGGTTTATATGCCCCCCCGTAGGCCCGTGATATGGGGCCCCCCCTTTTGCAGTGATATGCTCCCCTTAGCCAGTGATATGCCCCCCCGTAGGGCCCGTGTATGCCCCCTGTCGCCAGTGATATGCCCCCCCTGTAGCCCCAAAGATATGCCCCCTGTAGCCCGGGGATATGCCCCCCCGTAGCTTTGTGATTTGGCCCCCCCCAGTTTTTTTTTCCCCCCCTTTTAGCCCTGATTTGCCCCCTGGGAGCCAAAATGTTTTGCCCCCTGTAGCCAGTTTTTTTTGGGACCCCTTAGCCACATATTTCCCCCCGTAAACCGTGATTTTGCCCCCTTACCTAATAAAAAAAAAATTAAAAAAAAAAAATCCCCCCAAAAACGGTCCCCCGCGTCCGGGGCCCGCAGTTGGAACCCGGTTTTAAGCAGGGGTGTTCATCCGCTGCTTAGCCTTTCGGGGGGCCCCGGGGCTTCCCCGGCCGGAGGGGCTGCCAGCTTAGAGGATCCCAGTGTCGCAGGGGGGGGAGGGGAAAACGATGCGTCACGCCCCCCGCGATGCCCCATGTGTTTGTACAGCGCTTACCAAACACGTAATACAGGGGGGAAAACAGGACGGGAATGATCCATTCCTCCTCCCCCCCGTTTCTAAATCCCCGGCCCGCTGTAAAAATGGGTGCAGTAGAGGGAATGGGGGTGCCCCCCCAAAAGGGAAAGCGTCCGGGCCCCACGGGACCCGGGAGACCCGGATTGGGGGCCCCAAGGCAATTTTTTTGGGTGTCCCCAAAAAATGAATTTGTGGCGACCCCCGGCCATCAAGTAGGGTTAGCAGGGGCCAGTGAACCTTTTCCTGTTGGGGCCCCCATAAAAAGGGGTTTTGGGGGGTTACCCAGGGGTGCGGGAAACTTTCGTCTGTTAAAGGCCCCCATACCCGTAGGTTAGAGAGGGGGCAGTGAAATGTTTTGTTTCCAAAGGGCCCCTTAAAGTAGGGTTGGCGAGGTGCATTTGAACCCGTTGCCCCGGGGCCCCCTAAAAGTAGGGTTGAGGGGTTTGCAGTGACCCCCGTCTGCTGGGCCCCCTAAAAAGTAGGGTAAGCAGAAGTGCAGTGAATCCGTCTGTTTGGGGCCAAAACAGTAGGGTTTTTAGCAGGGGCCCAAGTGAATCCATTTGCCCCGGGGCCCCAAATACACAGTGGGGTTAGCAGAGCTGCAGGACATCCGTTGCTAAGGGCCCCAATACAAAGTAGGGTTACAAAAGGGCAGTGACACCGTCTGTCCGGCCCCCAACACAGTAGGGTTACGGGGTTTGCGGGGAATGTCTGTTGGGGGGATTTAGCAGTAGGGTTAGCGGGTGCTTTGAAATCCGCCCTGCCCCGGGCCCCCTTAAATTTGGGTTTTGGAGAGGTGCATTGACATGGTTCTTTTGGGGGGCCCCAAAAAAAGGGGGGTTACCCCGGGGGTGCAGTAAAATTCCGTCTGCCCCGGGGTTTTAAAATTTAGGGTTATCAGAGGTGCGGGTAAACCCGTTGCTCCAGGGCCCCATAACGTGGGGTTTAAAGCAGAGGTTGGTGCACCCCGTCTGCTCGGGGCCCCCATAAAAAGTGGGTTAGCAGAGGTTTGTGAATTTTGGGGGCCCCATACACAGTAGGGTTAGCAGAGGGGGCGTGACATCCATTTCCCCGGGGCCCCCATACAAGTGGGGTTAGCAAGGTGCCCGTGACTTTTGGATGCTTGGACCCCCCATAACATTTGGGTTAGCAGAGGTGCAGTGACCCCGTCTGTTTCCCCCCCAAAAAACAGGGGGGTTAAAGAGAGGTGCGTGAAAAATCCGTTGCTAAAAGGGCCCCCTTTAAAGAAGGGTTAGCAGAGTGTTTGAACCCGTCTGCTTGGGGCCCCATTCAGTGGGTTTTAGAGGGGGGAAAGTGATATAAGTTGCCCCGGGCCCCCCTTACACATTTTGGTTTAAGCAGGGTGCAGTGATACCCAGGTTGCCCGGGCCCTTTAAAACCGTAGGGGTTACCCAGGGGTGCGTAAACCCCGTTGCCCGGGGGATTATAGCAGTGGGTTAGCAGAGGTGCAGTGACACCCGTTTGCCCCGGGGGCCCCATACAAGTAGGGTTAGCAGGGGTGCAGTGACACCCCGCCCGCCCCAGGCCCCATAACAGTGGGGTTTAGCAGGGGTTTTGCAGGGACATTGACTGTTGGAGCCTCAAAACAATTGGGGTTTTAGAGAGGTCCAGGAATGTTGCCCCGGGCCCCCATAACAAAAGGGGTTTTAGCAGGGGGTGCATTTGACATGTTGCTTGGGGCCCCCATAAAATTTTGGGTTTTTAGCAGAGGTGCTTTGATTCGTTGCCCCGGGGCCCCCTTACCAGTATTTTTTGCAGAGGTGGTGACTTCCCGTTCCCTTGGGGCTTTAACAAGGGGTTGAGGGGTTGCGTGATATGTGCCCCGGGCCCCCATAAAAATTTGGGGTTTGCAGAGGTGCAGTGATATCAGTTGTGGGCCCCATTACAGTGGGTTGCAGAGGTGCATTTGGAAACCCGGCCCGCCAGGCCCTACAAAAGTGGGGGGGTTTAGCGGGGGGTTGGGGTGATATCAGTCTGGGGGCCCCATAAACGTGGGGGTTAGAGAGGTGCAGGGGGAATCCGTCTGCTCCGGGGCCTCTTAGCATTTGGGTTTAAAGCAGAGGTGCAGTGACATGTCGCCAGGGCCCCATACACAGTAGGTTAGCAGGGGTTTTGCAGGGGAAATCGGTCTGCTGGGGCCCCCATAAACATTTGGGGTTAGCAGGGGTTTGAAGTGACATCCGTTGTCCGGGGCCCTCATACGCAGTTGGGTTAGAAAGAGGTGAAGTGACTTTCCTTTCTGCCCCGGGCCCCATACACAGTAGGGTTAGCAGAGGTGCATTTTGCATCCGTTGCCGGGGGCCCCCTAACAGTGGGGGTTAGAAAAGGTTTGCCTTTTTTGAATCCGTTGTTCCGGGGCCCCCATAAAACATAGGGTTAGCAGGGGTTGCAGGGGGAATTTCCTCTGTTCCCGGGGGCCCTTAAAGTGGGTTAGAAAGAGGTGCAGGGGCCCACCCCTTGCCCCGGGGGCCCCATAAAGTGGGGTTAGCAGAGGTCCAGTGCCCATCCGTCTTTTCGGGGCCCCAAAACACAGTGGGGTTAGAAGAGGTCCCAGTGAGGCCCGTCTGCTCTGGGGCCCCATACACATTTGGGGTTAGAGAGGTGCAGTAAATTTCCGTTTTTTTGGGGGCCCCCAATTAAAAGTAGGGTTGAGGGGTTTGCAGTGGGGGTTTCTTTTTGCTTGGGGCCCCAAAAACCCGTAGGGTTAGAAAAAGGTGCAGTGGGCCCGTCTGTTGGGGGCCCCTTTCCAAGTAGGGTTGGGGGGTTTGCAGTGGGGGCCCTTTTTGTTTGGGGCCCATACCGGAAAGGGTTAGCAGGGGTTTCCATTTACATGTTGGGGGGGCCCCTTACACGTGGGGGTTAGCAGAGGTGCGGGTGGCCCGTTGTTCGGGGGGCCCCTTTAACAGTAGGGTTAGGAGGTGAGGGGGGAACCCGTTTTTGGGGGCCCCATAACAGTAGGGTTTGCTGTTGTTTGGACAACGTTGGGTCCCCCTGGGAAATTTTTTGGCAATGAGTTTTTTCGACTGTGGTGGGGCGATCCCCCCCTCATGCATCTTTTAACTAAACCCCCCTCTCAATCAATGGAATATTTGCTTTGCGTTTCCATTGCTTATTAAAATGGGGGCCTTTCCCCCCCGTATGCTTTTACCATAAAAGAAACAAAAAAACAGTTCACAAATTACACATTTTTGAATTACCAAACCTTGGCCCAAAATGTAAATAATATCCCTTTTTTCAAAAATTTTTTTAAACCCTTTAGGTGACGAAAAAAAAGGGATATGTTGCACAACCTTATTTACCCACCAAGGCCCCCCAAACCCACATTTTGACTTAAACCCAAGTTGCGACGTAAAAAAGTGGGAAAGTGGTTACTTAATGAGATAATGTTATTCCCAAAACCCCCCAAACTTTTCCCTATTTTGCAGGGACAGTCCCTATTTTTGACCCCTGCCCCTCTTTGCTCTATAAATGTCCCTCTTTTTAATTTAGAATACAGATTTGCGTCAATAAACTGATAATCCTGCTTTAAAAAGTATCTGATTGCTTCCTCGCGGTATATTACATAACAACTTACCTTATATTTTATCATCGGATACAAAGCAATCCTGAAAATGTGTCCCTTTTTGCCTGTCTAAAAAGTTGGCATGTATGTGTGGGGGTGTGGTTA
Organism: Phyllomedusa bahiana; assembly: GCA_025379985.1. Taxonomy (NCBI): domain Eukaryota; kingdom Metazoa; phylum Chordata; class Amphibia; order Anura; family Hylidae; genus Phyllomedusa; species Phyllomedusa bahiana. The sequence continues at coordinate 119,239 of JAODAL010005957.1, read as the reverse complement.
GAGGTGTGTCTTGGTGTGATGTCATGTTTTTGGGTGTGGTTAGAGGTGTGCCTGATGTGTCCCTCTTTGCACTCTCTAAAAGTTGGGAGGTATGTATCTGTATAGGGGTTGTAGCTGGGCTGATAATGTTCTTGTTTCCTGTAGTCACCACTAGAGGCAGCACCGCATATTGCTGTGTTGAGTTACCTACATCTTTGTAATGCAGTGAGCTCCTATGATATAACTATCTTTAAAAACTCTGTTTCAGAAATAATGGGTCTCTTACTCCCATAATGATAGATTTGAGCCTTTATTAGCTTAAGTACCATATTTTTAAGATTTTTTTTTAAATTATTGCATGAACTCAGTAAAGTAGAGTCCATTTCAGGGTCTGTATAAATTAGTGTTTAATACATTTTGACAATGTTTTTTTTTTGTGATCTAAAATAAGAACACAGACTTCTAGTCCATGTTTTTACAGTTATGGGGTAGACACAGACAGTAGAAGGAACAATATATAGGCTCCATGCTATCTCAAATCCCATCACTGACCATCAGATGAAGTCATTGGACCAAAACGTGTGTAATTTGCTACCATACCAGTGGTTATGAGCACTCCACTCATAACCACTGGTATGTATGGTAGCATATTACTACATATGACCACCTTAATATATAATATAATATGTATGGTTATATCATGCATTTGCACTATATATATATATATATATATATATATATATATATATATATGTATGTATATGTATATATATATATATATACATATACAGGCAGTCCCCTACTTACATCGTTCTGACTTACATACGTCCCCTAGTTACAAACGGAGAATAGGCATGTTCACACGGCTTAAAATGGGCCGTATTTCGGTCCGTAATTACGCGCCGAAGTGCGCCAATTTAGGGCCGAAACGGGCCCATTCTTCTGGTAATTCACAGTTCTCATAGAGATAATTGACATGTGAATTACTAGCGGCATATACGCGCCGCTGGCAATTCAAGTCACTGGGCCGGCGAAGTGCCGGCCCCCCGCTCCCTCCCCACTCCGCCCGCCCCCGTCACACGGGTAATTGCGGGGCGTAATTACGTCCCGCAATTAAGCCGTGTGAACATAGCCTTATGGGGCGTGGCTGACATCACACACTGAGTCACGCCCCATGATAACCAAGTGCCAGCACGCCACAGCTGCACATGAGATACAGAACGTTAGGTGAATCTTCTAAAAAGTGCACAGACAGCAAAACAAATGTAAAACTGTTCCTGCACGATCCAAAAACTAAAAAAAAAAGGAATTGCATTTAATAAATCTACCTGTTCCGACTTACATACAAATTCAACTTAAGAACAAACCTACAGTCCCTATCCCGTTTGTAACCCGGGGACTGCCTGTATATATATATATATATATATATATATATAATTTATATATATATAATATTATATTTATTATATATTATATATATAATATATTATATATATATATATATATTATTTATATTTACTTCATATATTCACTTTATATTTATATCTATGACTGATGGCATTGAATTGTAATTTTCTTTTATGTAGGTATCTATGCATGATGTTTTGATATAAACTGATTGTACATTCAAATACACATGATGGGTCTTACAAAAAAAGGCAACCAGATCAAAGTGATAAACATGTATAGAATTCTATGTATTGAGAAATAGCGCTTTTAAATACATAATAATGTACACTAAGTTTTAATAGTTGCACATTAGTGAAGTGAGCCTCCTGTATACGCTTAAGAGAGTTGTGCCTCTATACTAATAGCACAACTCTGCTAGGTGAGCAATCTTGCCACTTTTATTCTTTGTTTTAACTTACATATTTCACTATTGTGCGCCCCCTCTGTTTTTTCCTTGTCTTCTTATATATATTAAATTATAATAGTGTAAAATAGTGTAAAATATATATATTATTATTATTACTATTAAATAATTCATCAGCTCAGGCACCTACTTGCAATCTAATAGTCAGTAGGAAGCTGCCTCAACCCCTTACTGACATTTATCAGCAATGTCAGACTGGGGTGCCTAGGACCCAACGGTGCAGTTGATTCTTGAGGCCCACCAGTGGAGTTTATTCTTGGGGCCTGCCAGTGGAGTTTATTCTTGGGGCCTGCCAGTGGAGTTTATTCTTGGGGCCTGCCAGTGGAGTTTATTCTTGGGGCCTGCAGTGGAGTTGATTCTTGGGGCCCACCAATGGAGTAAATTCTGGAGCGCACAAGAGGAGTTGATTCTGCGGCCCACCAGAGGAGTTAATTTTTGGGGCTCACCAGAGGAGTTGATTTTTGGGGCCCAACAGTGGAGTTGATTCTTGGGGCCCACCAGTGGAGTTGATTCTTGGGGCCCACCAGTGGAGGTGATTCTGGGGCCCCACCAGTGGAGTTGATTCCTGGGGCCCACCAGTGGAGATGATTCTTGGGCCCACCGTGGGTTGATTCTCGGGGCCCACCAGTGGATTTGATTTCTGGGCCCCACCAGAGGGGGTTTTAATTTTGGGGCACACCAGTGGATTTGATTTTTGGGGCCCACCAGTGGAGTTGATTCTTGGGGCCCACCAGTGGAGTTGATTATTAGGCCCACCAGTGGAGTTAATTCTGGGGCCCACCATAGGAGTTGATTCTGGGGACCACCAGTGGAGTTGATTCTTGGGGCCCACTCGTGGAGTTGATTCTTGGGGCCCACCAGTGGAATCGATTCTTTATGTCCAGTGTTGTTAAGGGGTTAAACTCTTAGATGCTGCAGTAAATGTGATGTGGCATCTATAGGATCAAGAAACGTTTCCTCACAATGTTACCGTCACCAATTAGCACCCCTTTGATGGGATTACATGGTGCCCACTGGTTGCTATGGCAGCCAAAGGCATAATGGAGGCCTCCATGGCTGCCATCTTACTACTCCTATTACACCCTGGCATAGACAAGATAGGAGAGCCATTATTGTATACCACACATATCAAACTCAAGGCCTGTGGGCCGAATCTGGCCGTCCATATCATTTTATATGGTCCATGAGAGCTTCAACCATACTTGCCAACTTTTGAAAGTGGCCTTCAGGGAGATTTTTAATAATGAGAGATTTCACAAAACATATTTCTTTGCAACAAACCCTGTCACAAAGGCCACAACCACTACACCCAACTGTGTAACTGAAGGAAGGACGAAAGAGACAGAAGGTGAAGAGTAGACATGTTTGTAGGGTGGTGTATGGGCAATAGGGTTATTGTAGGATCAGGGGCGTAACTAGAGAAGCCAGGGCCCCAAAGCAAACTTTTGGATGGGCCCCCCCCCTCGCCCACCTCCCTGACCACGAACATTTACCAGAACATGCAGTTCAATAATGTAGATAATACAAGGGGCAAATATCTAACCATACATATCACCATCATACTGCTACCAAACAAATCCCACTATACCAAGGCCAACATTATCAATAACCCTACTACATAAGGACCTGATTATACCGCCAGAACATGACCACAAAGTGACTGAATAATACCCCTACACTATTACTGATCAGTACACAAAGACCAATAGTACCGCCATATAGTGGTATATACTAGTGTACACAGGCTCTGCAGACTGTATATAACCACCATACAGTGACCATATAGTGGTAGACACAGTGTACACGGGCTCTGCAGACTGTATATAACCAATACAGGGGACCATATAGTGGTATTTATCAGTGTGCACAGACTATGTGATTGAAGTGTAGTTACATCTTGTGACTTAAGGTGACGTTCTCGGTTAAATTTCTTTTTGTTCTGCTTTCCGGTCCAGTCCGCCATCATAAGTTCCCGACCACTTGTCCCTGCAGATTTAGACACAAATATCTTAGAATCCGACTTTTCCAGCACTCACTCCCTGCCCCCTGGCTATATGGGGGGCCATTTAGGCAGGCAGGTTTAGATAGGCTATATGGGCCCCCGATAGGCAAAGGTTTAGGTAGGCAATAGAGTCCCCATATAGGCAGGCAGGGTTTAGGTAGGTATAGGGCCATACAGGTAGCAGGGTTAGGTGGGCTATAGGGGCCCCTAATATGAGCCGTTTTTAACAGCATTATGGGCCCCTGGGCAGTTTCTGTGCAATGGGCCCTCCCAACCTATGCAGAATACAGATAACACATCACTTTGGCTATGTTCACACGATGTATTGCGGCGCATACAGTACATATCACAATACATCGTATGTTTTCGGGAGTCACGTTAATACGCGTGTCCTCCCGCGGCGTGAGGGGGGAAAGCAGCCCGCCGGCCCCATAGACATTCATTATTCTCGGCACGTATACGCCGCTGGTAATTCACATGTCACTTTCTCCCCCCGCGGCGGATTCGCCAAGTGGGGAGAGGAGACGTAATCCATAGTTCTCTATGAATACTGTGGATTACCGTAATGACTGGGACGGATTTCAGCCCGTAATTCACGCAGTACAGCGCAAATTACGGGCTAAAATATGCCCCGCAATTACACTGTGTGAACTGGGCCTTAGATACACAAGGACAGCAGATAGTATAACACCTGATGAGCTCAGATACATAGGGCCAACAGATATAACACTAGATAGGCTTAGCTACACAGGAACAGCAAATAGTATAACACCACAAAGGTTTAGATACACAGCCAGCAGATGATAGTATATACTGGGTAGGCTTAGATACACAGCCAGCAGATGAAGGTATATACTGGGTAGGCTTAGATACACAGCCAGCAGATGATAGTATACACTGGGTAGGTTTAGAAACACAGCCAGCAGATGATAGTATACACTGGGTAGGCTTAGATACACAGCCAGCAGATGATAGTATACACTGGGTAGGCTTAGATACACAGCCAGCAGATGAAAGTATATACTGGGTAGGCTTAGATACACAGCCAGCAGATGATAGTATACACTGGGTAGGCTTAGATACACAGAAAGCAGATGATAGTATACACTGGGTAGGCTTAGATACACAGCCAGCAGATAGACACTGGAATGCCTCCCAACACCCCACACTCCCCCCTCCCCCAGTCACTCACTGGTTCTGAAGTCTATAGGACTGGCAGTCATCTTCTCCTCACTGCTGATGGTTAGAGGGAGGAGGGGGCAGCCCTGCTCTTCTCTCCCCAGCAGTCTCCTGCTCTTCTCTCCCCAGCAGTCTCCTGCTCTTCTCTCCCCAGCAGTCTCCTGCTCTTCTCTCCCTTGCTCTTCAGTGGCTGCACTGCTGGAGAGGGGGAGGAGCGGGGCTGTAGTGCAGGTGCTCAGAAGATCGCAGTCTGGCCCCTGCTTTACCTCAGTGCCGTGCTGCCTGCGCTGTGAGCAGTAAAGCGCAGGCACAGCAATAGCAGGGGCCGCATTAGACTACACACAGAACATCTGAAGCCTGGCCCCTGCTCTGACTGGCGGTAGTCCAATAAACGGCCCTGGGTGTACTCCCACTGGGCAAGGTAGGCAGCTGTTCGAGGGGCCCTCTGAGCTTGGGGGGGCCCCCGGGCTAGTGCCTACCTGGCCCAATGAGAAAGACGGCCCTGGCCATATAGGTAGGGTTTAGGTAGCTAAAGGGGCCCCATATATGTAGTCAGGCAGGCTTCGGGTGCTATATTGGTAGGCAAGGTTTTGGGGGCTATTGGGGCTATATAGGCAGACAGGCTTCACGGGAGCTATAGGGCTATTCAGGCAGGCAGACTTAGAGCTATATAAGCAGGCTTTAGGGGGCTATATAGGCAGGCTTGGGAGGACTATGTAGGCAGGCTGGGGGACTATGTAGTCAGGCTTGGGGGCTATGTAGACAGGCTTGGGGGCTATGTAGACAGGCTTAGGGGCTATGTAGACAGGCTTAGGGGCTATGTAGACAGGCTGGGGGGGCTATGTAGGCAGGCTGGGGGGCTATAAAGGCAGGGGGGCTATAAGACAGGCTGTGGGGGGCTATAAAGGCAGGCTAGGGGCTATAAAGGCAGGCTGGGGGGCTATAAAGGCAGGCTGGGGGGCTATAAAGGCAGGCTGGGGGGTATATAGGCAGGCTGGGGGGCTATGTAGGCAGGCAGGCTGGGGGGTATATAGGCAGGCTGGGGGGCTATGTAGGCAGGCTTAGGGGGTATAGAGGCAGGCTTAGGGGGTATAGAGGCAGGCTTAGGGGTTATACAGCAGGCTTAGGGCGTATACAGGCAGGCTTAGGGGGTATATAGCAGGCTTAGGGGGTATACAGGCAGGCTTAGGGGGTATACAGGCATGCTTAGGGGGTATACAGGCAGGCTTAGTGGGTATACAGGGAGGCTTAGGGGGTATACAGCAGGCTTAGGGGGTATTCAGGCAGGCCTAGGGTGGTATACAGCAGGCTTAGGGGGTATACAGCAGGTTTAGGAACTATACAGCAGGCTTAGGGGGTATACAGCAGGCTTAGGAGGTATACAGCAGGCTTAGGGGGTATACAGCAGGCTTAAGGGGTATACAGCAGGATTGGGAGGTATACAGCAGGCTTAGGGTGTATACAGGCAGGCTTAGGGGGGGTTAGTGTCAGCCTTGGGGTGACAAAAAACACTGCTGTCTGGCACCAAGCCTCAGTGATAGTAATGGAGAGGCATCTGTCAGACACCTCTATTACTATCACTGGAATTAAATGTAAAAACAAACATGAGACAACAACAATAAATCCCAAAAACATTTTTAATTTAAATACACTCCCCGACACCAGCCCTCTTTAATTATTTTATTAAAAAATAGATCCAAGGCTTATATAGCATAGTCCACCAAATCCGATGTATTCCAAAAGGGAAACCTACAAACAAACAGAAACATTACTGTCAGACACATACAGAGGCTGCATAGCCTATCCAGCGTCTAGGAAAGCTTGGTGACATCCCATCCCCCACAAGTGGCAACTGGTTTTCTCAGCCTGTTCTGATATATAGTAAATCTTGCTAACCGGAGTCTGACTGTGTCACTTAATGTGACTGGTGCCTTAGAAAAGCAATATATAGGAATTGCAAGATGCTAAGGGCTCTCTGTCCATAGAAACAGCTGAGTCTACCCAACCGTCCTCTCCAATGTCATGTATTGTTCCTTCCGGGTGGCTGGTGTAGACACTTCCATGCATCATATTTCCTCATCCCACCATCAGTACCATACATTGCTCAGGCTGTGGTCAGCATCACAGAGCATTAGTATAACAGTCACTGCCATAGTACGAGATATGACCTCAGCCCTGTCGGAAGATGTGACATAAATTATTGCCAGGAAACGAAAATTATGGAGACAAGAGCTTTGCTGATTCAGGAGAACATCCAGTTCAATGTCCCCAAAACACTATTCCTCCCTTGTGAGGTTGTCATATAACATTAGAATGGAGATCCAACTACTATGCAATGTCCGACAGATTTGATCTGTGAGTGCTTTATTAATCATTCTGCATTTACTAAAGGTTGAAAGGATTGTGTCCATCCTGCATTACCAGAGAGAGATTTGTCCAAGCTACCGGCCCCTGTGTAGGCCCGGACTGGCCCATAGGAAGCAGGGGAAAACCCCGGTGGGCCTCTGAGTATTGCAGGCCTGGATCTGCTTTTTAGGGAGAAAAGAAGAGTGCAAGAGTCAAGTGCAGTCACATATATATTAGCTGTAGAATAGGCCCCAAGAATTAACTCCACCGGTGGGCCACAAGGATCAACTCCACTGGTGGGGCCCCAGGAATCAACTCCACTAGTGGGCCCCAAGAATCAACTCCACTTGTGGACCCAAGAATCAACTCCACTAGTGGGCCCAAAGATTCAGCTCCATTGGGGGGCAGCAAGATTCAACATCACTGATTGGCCCCAAGAATCAACTCCACTGGTGGCCCCAAGAATCAACTCCACTGGTGGCCCCAGGAATCAACTCCACTGGTGGCCCCAAGAATCAACTCCACTAGTGGGCCCCAAGAATCAACTCCACTAGTGGGCCTAAAGATTCAGTTCCATTGGTGGGCCCAAAGAGTCAACATCACTGATGGGCCCTGAGAAACGACTCCACTAACTCCACTGGTAGGCCCTAAGAATCAACTATTCTGGTGGGCCCCAAGAATCAACTATTCTGGTGGACCCCAAGAAGCAGCTCCACTGCTGGACCCCAAGAATCAACACCATTGGTGGGCCCTGAGAATCAACTTCACTGGTGGGAGTGCAAGATCTGCCACTGGGTCCTGAACTACCATTTATACTACTGGTGAAGTGTTATACTGAATAGCAGTAATTCTGCAGACATGAGTGTAACTATAGCCATAGCAGCTATTATGGGTGGGCCTTTCCTGTTAACAGTTGATGGGATCCCATCTCATTTTGCTGTCACAATAGACTTGGACTGGGGACTGGCCCACTGGGGACCTGGTGAATACCTTGGTGGCCACGAGCATATTAGGAATTATTCAAGGGGTTGTCTGGTTCTCCTTTTTATGTTTACCTGTGGTGCAGAGGATGTAAATAAAATTGAAAAAAACATACTTACATGTTTGATCCAGTGCTGCACCTCCCCTTTGCTGGTCTTCTGGTCAGACACCAGCTCAGGTATAACCTACAACACCACCATAAAGAGACCACATAGTGGTCAGACACCAGCTCAGGTATAACCTACAACACCGCCATATAGAGACCACATAGAGGTCAGACACCAGCTCAGGTATAACCTACAACACCTCCATATAGAGACCACATAGTGATCAGACACCAGCTCAGGTATAACCTACAACACCACCATATAGAGACCACATAGTGGTCAGACACCAGCTCAGGTATAACCTACAACACTGCCATATAGAGACCACATAGTGGTCAGACACCAGCTCAGGTATAACCTACAACACTGCCATATAGAGACCACAGAGCGGTCAGACACCAGCTCAGGTATAACCTACAACACCACCATATAGAGACCACATAGAGGTCAGACACCAGCTCAGGTATAACCTACAACACCGCCATATAGAGACCACATAGAGGTCAGACACTGACTCGGGTATAACCTACAACATTGCCATATAGAGACCACATAGAGGTCGGGACACAGCTCAGGTATAACCTACAAACGCCATATAGAGACCACATAGAGGTCAGACACAGCTCAGGTATAACCTACAACACTGCCATATAGAGACCACATAGAGGTCAGACACCAGCTCAGGTATAACCTACAACACCGCCATATAGAGACCACATAGAGGTCAGACACCAGCTCAGGTATAACCTACAACACTGCCATATAGAGACCACATAGAGGTCAGACACCAGCTCAGGTATAACCTACAACACTGCCATATAGAGAACACATAGAGGTCAGACACCAGCTCAGGTATAACCTACAACACCGCCATATAGAGACCACATAGAGGTCAGACACCAGCTCAGGTATAACCTACAACACGGCCTATAGAGACCACATAGAGGTCAGACACCAGCTCAGGTATAACCTACAACACTGCCATATAGAGACCACATAGAGGTCAGACACCAGCTCAGGTATAACCTACAACACCGCCATATAGAGACCACATAGGGGTCAGACACCAGCTCAGGTATAACCTACAACACTGCCATATAGAGACCACATAGAGGTCAGACACCAGCTCAGGTATAACTTACAACACTGCCATATAGAGACCACATAGAGGTCAGACACCAGCTCAGGTATAACCTACAACACCACCATATAGAGACCACATAGAGGTCAGACACCAGCTCAGGTATAACCTACAACACACCCATATAGAGACCACATAGAGGTCAGACACCAGCTCAGGTATAACCTACAACACTGCCATATAGAGACCACAGAGCGGTCAGACACCAGCTCAGGAATAACCTACAACACCACCATATAGAGACCACATAGAGGTCAGACACCAGATCAGGTATAACCTACAACACAGCCATATAGAGACCACATTGAGGTCACACACCAGCTCAGGTCACCACCACATGACAGTAACTACAGCATTGATCTAACAGAGACACAAAATAACCCCTGACATCCAGGAGCTCACAGGAGACGTCCTCTCTGATAAGTTCTTCTCTGAATCGTTCTTTTTCCCTTTTCTTCTCCATCCGGTCTAGACCGCCATGACGACTTCTCCCAGCTGCAACTCTTCCCTGCAGAATTTAACACACAAACATCTTTGAATCCTCACCTTATCAGCTCTTCCCTACGGATTGCTACCTCTGTTATGGGCGCCCTCCTATTAAGTAAATAAGTAGTAATGTTGCCCATCATTAAGTACGTAGGTATTTAGACCTCAGTAGGTAGGTATACAGGCCCACTGCAGGTATATATGCTGCTCTCTGTAGGGAGGTTTACATCCCCCTGTACCGAGATTTACAGTCTCCTGTAGAAAGATTTACAGCTCCCTGTAGGTTATAGCAAATAGATATATAGTTTTGTGAGGAAAGATTTAGTAGAACTTAAAATCTATTCATTTAAATTCATGCTTGTTCTGCGTTATAGCCCCCCCTATAGGTTATAGACCACCTTGTGAGTTATAGGCCCCCTGTAAGATATAGGCCCCCCTGTAAGATTTAGCTCCACTGTAGGTGATAGGCCCCTCTGTAGGATATAGCCCCTGGTAGGATATAGCCCCCTGAGGGTCATAGGCCCCCCTGTAGGATATAGGTCCCATGCAGGTTATAGGCCCCTCTGTGGATTATAGCCCCCTGTAGGTTATAGGCCCCCCTGTAGGTTTTCAGAACACTGTAGGATAGAGCCCCCCTGTACCCCTGTAGGATATATCGCCTCCTTTAGGTAAAAAAACAAACAGAAAACGCTACTTACCTTTTCGTGCTCTCCTGCTCTGGTTTCCGACGTGAGCGGCATGACGTCATCACGACACCTATGCCGGGACGTGACTCCCAGGACTTTCTAAGGCCAGAAGCCTATGGGCCTCCTGCACAAGTCAAGCCACTGGGTAGAGTAGGCGGCTGCCCAAAGGGCCCCCTGTGTTCATGGGGCCCCCGGACAACCGCCTACCTTGCCCAATGGAGAAGATGGCCCTGACAATAGTTATCTCTTAGTGAGATAAAAAAAAGGAAAAAACATAAAAATGCATGGGGGAAAAAAAAAACTAATAAAATACTAACACATATTTTAAAAAAATATTTAGCATATCTTATACAAAAAAATAAAAAAACTACACATCACATATTAGGTATATACATGACCATAATAACCTGTTAGAATTATTCTACAGGTTATTTAGTGTGAAATGTGAATGATATAAAAAATAATTGAAAAAAACAAAAAAAGAAAACATTTTGAAAAAGTGCAGTAATTTATATGTAAATTCTAACTATGCCCCCAAAAAGTACAACTTCTCCCACATAAAGTGTCCTCATTCAACTACGTCTCCGAGAAAATAAAAAAGTTTCGACTGATGAAATGCAAGCAGACAAAAACTAAATACATTTGCTGGTCATTAAGGCCTTTTGGGTTTAAAAAATAAATACATTCACTAATTTTTAAATTCACGTGGCAGCAACATTTTCTGCAACTAATAACTTTTTTGTTGGCTGAGGTATAGTTTTTATTGGTATCATTTTGTGACACATGCTACTTTTTGATATCTTTCTATTCCAATTTTTTGGGGGATGGGAAATGGGGAACACCACCTACTCCCATATAAGCAGACCCCCTCTTCACTGTAGTACTCCAGGGTAGCATTAAACCACCGTGACAATAGACAATGGCAATGTACTATGACTCCCACACTCTCCTCTGCCACCTCTGGGTGACCACAGCCAAGTTGTCTAAATGGCGAAATAGCTGGGATCGGAGCCGGCTTCGATCCCTGCTGTTAGCGACGATTGTCAGCTGTTATAATTAGCCAGCACCCGCCACCTATTAAGTGCCTGCTCCGTAGCTTCATACTGACAATAGGATGTACCCGTATGTTCATTGTCATTAAAGGATTGTTCCCACTATAAACTTTAATGGCATATTCATAGAATGTGCCAAGTCTGATAGGTGCAGGTTCCACCTCTGATACCAACAGCTATCTCAGGAATGGGCTCCCGAAAGTGTTGGTTCAGATTGGAGAGCCGCTCAAGCTTGTGCACAGCTCGCAATCTGTTTTATTGGAATTCTGATTATAGCCGAACACACGACTCACTTACACTTGGGACTCCTATAGAACAGAATGGAGAGTCATGTGCAAGCACGACCAGGTCTCCATTTTGAGCCAACACTTTCAGGGGCCCGTCCCTGAGTTATGGTGGGAACACCCCTTTAAGCCCCTACCGAAACAAGACGTATGGGTACGTCCTGGTGCTGATGAGGTTCTATGTAGCATACATAGGAGCCTGGTGTCAGCTGCTAATTGGGGCTGCCACCTGCCACTAACAACATTGAATGGTGCTGACTCCATTCCCCGCTATCTAACACTTTAGATGCCACTGCAAGATCGTGGAGTGCTAATCAATTTCCATGTCATTTTAAAGCCTAACAAAGGCTCTTATAGCCGCCATGTTTTACTTTCTATAACTTCCTGACTGAGGCAAAAAGCAATAGAACAGCCATATTGGTATACCCTTCTGCATTTTATATAAAAATTTTAAAAAAATGTAAAAATGTTTAAGGGCGACATGTATGAACGGGGCTGCGCCAGATATCGGGTGTCTTTTCATCCCGATATCGGGCGCAGCCCCGTTTGCTACATTTTTAAATGGCCCGCACGCCATTATCAGGCGCATTACAGAGCGTCCGCAGCACTTTGAAATGCGCCCAATCTCGGGGGGTGTGTGGGAGGCGGGGCGCAATAGAACTGTATACAGATACACATTTATAGCTTCGCTACGGCAATTCTAGGCACATTACTGCTGGAACAGTTAAAGCACTTTCAAAGTGGTTTACCTGAGCCAGAACTGTCGCTCGAGCGTTGGAATGAGTCTGATTTATGACCCGCTGTAGAGCTGTAGAGCGGGTTCATAAATCAGGCGCATTCTAGGCTATTATTATGCGCATGAAATTTGCTGTTTAAACGCCAAATTTCATATATGTTGCCCTAAAAGTTCAAATCATCCCATTTTTGCCATTTTACAAATAAAGAAACAAAAAATGTACACATAATTGGCATCGCCGCATCTGTAAAAGTCTGATTTATTAAAATATAACATACTTGATCCCCTACTCTGAACACTGTAGAAGAAAAAAATTCCAAAAGTCAAAACCACATTTTATTAGTCATTTCATGTACTCTACAAATTGGAATAAAAAGTCACATGTATCCCAAAATGGTACCAATATAAACTACACTTCAACCTGCAAAAAATGAGCCCTCACTAAGGTCCATAGTGGAAAAACAAAAAGTTATTGGTTGCAGAAAATGGTGCTGCAGCGCAAATGTAAGAAAAAGAGAATGGATTCTTTTCAAAACGTAACGGAAAGGGGGAGTCTGCAGCTGAGCAGACTCAGCATGTTGAGAACACCCCTCTAAGGTTGTAGACCAGGTGCTCTTCCGTGCAGCTGTATGCCAAATTCATGCACAACCTAAGGGATTCAGAATTTGCCTGAAGGTGGACTTCGTGATAGTGATAAATGGTACATAGGGGGAAGTCCTACCTCTGGGACACCCACTAATCACCAGCATAAGGCTAGGTCTACACAGCATTGGACCAAAAACTTACTGTAAACCATATCCTAAAACCGTTCATAAAACTGAACTTTTTTGTCCAATGCATGTCTAAAACAGCTCTAAAACTGACCGTTTTTGGCGCTTTCTGCATTTTTTTGTGCATTTTATTGGCTTTTTTTTTTTGCATAAATGCACAGCATTAATCGCAAAAAAACGCAACAAAAAATTTGCCAAAAAACATCTGGCAGTTTACATAGACTTCAATGGTAAACTTTCTGCCCTTTCTGTCATTTTTTGCCACACGTTTGAAAAAACGACCAGGAGCAGAAAGAAGAACGTTCTGTGGAGGCGACAGAACTTTTTTACTATTATCCCCTGCCTGCCGACTTTTGACGTTGGGCAATGCAGGTCGATCGTCTGCAGCGGTGTCTTTTGGCATCGCTGCAGACATCAGGTTTTGCAGCTCCTAGCGATGCAGCAGTGCTGAGAACAGGGCTGTACTCCACTCCCAGGCGCTTAACCCTTTGCCGCAGTTCACATAATCAAATGGCTTTCCCCTGCTCTGTCAGGTGATCGGAACACCCAGTGACCCGACAGAGCCCAGGGAACGGCTGCACAGTCAGCCCTGGGGACCTAGAGTAGCCCCAGGACTGTCTGTGTAAGAAGCCAAGGATCAGTACACACTGTGTGCTGCCCTAACTGCTGCCTGTGTGAAACTGACACAGATTATAATGTATTAGCATATATGAATATGCTAATACATCACTAAGGGCTCGTTCACACGGCTTATTTGGGCACGGATTGGCGCCGTACTCCGCGCCGGATTTGCGCTTCAGTACGGCGCCAATCCGTCCCTGTCATTACGGTAATCCACTGCTCTCATAGAGAACAGTGGATTCCGTCGCTCCTACCCGCTCAGCGAATCCGCCGGGCGGGGAGAAAGTGACATGCACATTATCCAGGCGCAATACGCGCCGTGGATAATGCAAGTCTATGGGGCCGGGGAGCGGCGCCCCCGCCGCGCTCCGGCCCCGCCCCCATCCCGCCCCTTATTCACGGCGGATTTGTGAGCTCAATACGGCTCACAAATCCGTCGGGAATAAGCTGTGTGAACACGGCCTAAGGGTAAAAAAATGTAAAACAATGATCACTTCATGGGATAAAAAAAAGTAAAAGAACATAAAAAAGTGTAGAAAGTTATTAGGTGTGAAATGTGAATGGTGTGAAAAAATTTTAAAAATTGAAAAAAATGTGAACTTAAACTATTCCTCCAAAAAGTACAACTTGTCTCGAATAAAACGAGGCTTCATCCAACTGCGTTATTGAAAAAATAAAAAATTTACGACTGTTGAAACGCAAGGAGGCAAAAACTAAAAAAATGTCCTGGTCATTAACTACTTTTCAGGCGTTCGGCTTAAGGGGTTAAAGTCTATGGGATCTGTTTGTCGTTTTTTTCAGCCGTTTCAGAAAACGAAAAACGCCAAAAAAAGACCGAAAACGTGTGTGGTGGAGACATAGGCTAAGGAACCCATGTGCATAGTTCCTGCAGCAGTAAGACTGTGGCTAGGTAGAGTGTACATGGAGTGGTGGATAGGTGATCAATGTTTCTGGCTGGTAAACCCCTTTAAGAAGAGAACCCACATTTCACTAGTGGCCATTCCAGTAGACAGCTGATATAACTGGGGTAAATTGCTGATGGCTGTAGGTTTCCAATTTCAGTGAATGGGTGAACCTGTATGGCAGCTACTCTTAGGCTATGTTCACACGGGTTAAACTGGGGCGCATTTCGGTCTGTATTACGCGCCGTACTGCGCTCAAATACGAGCGCAAAGTGCCCCAGTCATTACGGTAATCCACAGTTCTCATAGAGAACTATGGATTATGCCTTCTCTCCCCGCTCGGACAATACGCCACGGGGGGAGATAAGTGACATGTGAATTATTCACGGTGTTTACGCGCCGAGAATAATGAATGTCTATGGGGCCGGCGGGCTGCCGGCACCCCCGCCCCGCGGGAGCTTGCGCCGATCGACGCGAGCTCCCAAACACATGCCGTATTTGCGGGGAGTAATTACACCCTGCAGTTATGCCGTGTGAAATTAGCCTTAGTAACCCTCCACTCTGGCTAATAGAGGGAGGCTGGACACTGAATTGATCAAAATGAAACAAGGGTAAATGGGCAGAAACAGGCCACCCATAATGTTTGCTGCTCACCCCACCTATTTCATCATAAGGTGACGGATATCCCCAATAATCCTAGAACAAATAAAACCTCCCCTTTGGCCCTCACACAGTTCGACTCCAGCGGCGTCATAACTTACAATCTCCCCGAGCAGCCTAATGAACTCCTTTTTATTATGAGTATTTGCTTTTCCTTCTAGCGAGTTCATTTGTCTGGGACTGGTGGTGTGTTAGCGGGATTTATGTGGGTGCCGGGCGAGCATTAGTATGGTGGGAGCCCTAAAAGTGCGGCGTCCTAGGTAATTATTTGCAGTTACTGTGCCAAGTAAACAGTCTGTTCTTATCAGCTCTCATAATATCGCAGTCTGGAAATGTGCCCTACATTATTAAGTGCCGCCACAATCTCCATGAAGCTCAGTTATTAGGCTCAGCACTTTGCACACAAGCTGTTTTGGGGATGAGTAATTGGAGCAGACTAGGCTGCTGGAAACACCATGCAACTATTTCAACTTTGTAGCGTTGAGGAGAAAAGCCTTCCCGTGCGACTACGAATGGGATTATTTATCATGAAGGGGACCAAAGGTAGTAAATTACTCCAGTAGATAACACCACCACAGCAGGAGGGTCCAACATGACCAGGTCTTTCCTCTTGGGTAATTTATTTATTTTTATTTATTATTTATTTTTTACATTTATTTTTACCTTAAAGCCCATAAAGGGGTTGTCTCACTACATTGATTAATCTTGGTTTCACTTTGAATTCATGGGCATGTTTACTGGCTTCCACTAGGCTGCAGTAGAAGCCAGGTCTGTAGCTCTAGCAACCAGTGCTGGCAGCCTATTGTCACGGGGGTCGCGGGCTCCGCTGCCCCCCACGGCCGCAGGGGCTCCGGTGCGGCGGCTGCAGCTGCCCGTGACCACCCCGCTCCTGTCCCGCCGGCGCCGCTCCCCTTCCCCGTCCGCGCTCGTGAACGCTGTCCCGCTGTCCCACCGGGGGGCGCGTGCCCTGTGCTTAGGCGCACGCGCGCCGGCTTCTCTAGATTTAAAGGGCCGGCCCCGAAAATTTGGGTCAATTATCAGGCGCGGGTTCTATTTTAGCGGTACGCCCCCTGCACTTCCTGCCAGTCTGTTGGTGTGCTTAGAGAGAGTTTGGTGTGCCTTAGAATCCGTATTGCTTACCCGTGTACCAGTCCGTCCGCCACGTTTCCAGACCTTGCCTGCTTGCCGCCTGCCCTGACCTTCTGCCCGCCTCTGACCACGAACCTCTGCCGCCTGCTCTGCCGCCTGCTCTGCCTGTCCCTGACTTCGCCTCTGGATTACGATTTTGTACCACGCAGTACCCCGGCCGCCTCCGCAAGCAAGTCACATCAGGGGTAACGACCTGGTAGCCTCACGCCGCAGCAAGTCCCTCCCGCTTTGCGGCGGGCTCTGGTGAAAAACCGGGGCTACTTAGATTCCGTCCTGGCGTGGCTTAGTATCATCGCATTGCGGGGGTCCAGCGAATCAACCGAACCCGCTACAGTACGGACTGGCCATGGATTCCGCCAGGGTACCCTTACCTGTACTTCGTGATGTCTCAACGGCTGTCGTCCAGCAGTGCCAGCGTATTGACCAGCTCGCCGCCATGATGCAGAACTAGAGCTGCCTACCACCGCCTGCGACGGTCGCTGCCCCGCCGGCACCAGTTGCTCCCATACCTGGACCTTCTCTGCAGCTGCCGCTTCCGTCACGCTTTGATGGAGATCCCAGGAAATGCCGTGGCTTCATCAGTCGTACTCCATCCACCTGGAGATTTTGGGGCACCACTTCCCCAACCGAGCGGGCTAATGGCCTGTATTAGCCTTGTGGGGAAGCCTTGCGGGCCACTACGTTATGGACCAGGTATCCACAGACGGCGATCTACAAACCTTCTCCAGGGGTTCCGCACCGTCTTGAGGAACCGCCACGCCTCCTCGCGGCGGCGGCTTGCTCCGTCCCGTCAGACGACTCCACTGTGGTATACTCCGTGCGTCCGCACCTTGTCTGAACTGAAGGGAATAATGAGGCCCTGTGGCAACCTCCGGCAAGGTTTCGGGCCATTTAAGGATGAGCTCATGTCGGATCTTCTGTTACTTGATGAACTGATTCGTTGGCCTCTCGAATAGACATTCGGTTTGCGGAAAGACAACAGGAGCTCCGTCTTCAACAGGAGGTCGCCGCTCACGCCGGCTACACCTTTGGCTCCCGTCTTCCAATGTTCTCACTACCTACTGCCTAAGGTTCCGGAGGATGTTTACGTACGAATCGAGAGAGCCCACCTGTCCCAGGAAGAATACTCGCAGCGTCGCGCTGAGGCAGTTATGCTTCTACTGTGGCGGTTCTGGCCACTTTATTGGGGACTGTCCGGTGCGTCGGGGAACTTGCGCACATTAGGGTTCGCAGGAGTGGCGTCCCTAGGTGTCTGTGCAGCATCTCTCCGTCGACCATTCCGTAGTCTGTGGAATTTCACCGGCAGCACCTTCAGGCCCCCGCTGTCCTTGATCGGGTCGCGGGAACTTAATAGCCAGGCTCTGGTCTCCAAGTTTCGTCTCGGTGACCCTTTGCAGAAACCCATGTAGTCCTCTGTTAGTGGCGAATGCCTAGGGATGTGATTCGGTTCTGCATGGCGCCACTCTCTCTACAGATGGCGCTTACCAAGGAAACTCGAAGCTGCTGGTCCTGCCTCGCACTCGCCTCTGAGATTCTCCTGGGCTTCCATGGTTTGCAACAGTATGCTCCGACCTTGGACCTGGACACAGGGACGAATTATCCGTTGGTGCCCAGCGTGCCACTCGCGCTGCCTTCCAGTTCTCCTTCTGCCCTTCGGTCCGCTCCCTGTAAACTCTCAAAACCTCTGTGGGGTCTTCCCGCCCTATCAGGACTTGGCCGATGTTTTTTCCGAAAAACAGGCCGAAATAACTCTGCTCCCGTCTACACGCCGTCGATTGCCCCATTGACCTGCTTCCTGGGACAATCCTCCTCGAAGGAAGAGTCTCACCATCTTCTGTCCGGAGACTAAGGCATGTCTGAATATATCCAAGAGAACCTCCGGAAGGGGATTATACATAAGTCCCCCTCGCAGCGGGGGCTGGATCTTCTTTGTAGAAAGAAAGATGGTTCTCTCGCCATGTACGATTACCGGGGACTTAATAAAATTACTATCAAGAACGTTTACCCCCCCCGTTGATCTCGGAACTGTTAGATCGCTGGGGCCGGTGCGAAGCTTTTTTCCAAATTTTGAACCTACGAAGGGGAATTAACTGATTCGTATTCGTGAAGGCGACGGTGGAAAAACAGCCTTTATTAACAGAGATGGCCATTTTTAAATACCTCGTTATGCCCTTTTGGCCTGCAACGCTCCAGCGGTGTTCCAGAATTTTGTAATGAAATCTTCCGAGACCTCCTTTTACGTCTGCGTGATTGTCTATCTGACGATATCTTAATCTTTCCCCTGACTTGATCTCACGCCTCCACTTTCCACCAGGTACTTCAGACGTTCCGTGACCCCCCGGCCTATACACTAAACTAGAGAAATGCCTCTTCGAACGCAACCTCGTTGCCTTCCTGGGTTACATTAGTTTCGGATCAAGGTTTTCAAAGTTGTCTGGGTCCTACAAATGGCCTCGACCTGTGGGTTCTCCGCTCCATCCAACGATTTTTTGGGTTTCGCAAACTATTAAGACAATTCATTCCTCATTTCTCCACGCTCGTGGCCTCGCTGGTGGCCCTCACGAAGAAAAATGCCAACCCCAAATCATGGCCACCTGAGGCTCAAGAAGCGTTTGATCGCCTCAAATCAGCATTCGCTTCTGCACCAGTGCTGTCTTGCCGCCCCGCAACGCCCCTTTATCCTCGAGTAAGACGCCTCCTCGGTAGGTGCCGGAGCGGTTCTCCTCCAGAAGTCCCCCTCCGGAAAACCACGTACTTGCGGCTTCTTCTCCAGAACTTTTCTCCCCAGCCGAAAAAAAACTATACTATCGGAGATCGGAATTGCTGGCAATTAAATTTGGCCCTGGAAGAATGGCGGGCACATGCTGGAGGGAGCCTGTCACCCACCGATATATTTACGATCACAAGAATCTTCTCTACCTACAGTCATGCCCAACGGCTGAATCCTCGGCAAGCTAGGTGGTCACTCTTTTTTCGCCAGATTTTATTTTCTTCTTCATTTTCGACCGGCTGGCAAGAACATAAGAGCAGACGCCCTCTCTAGATCCTCTGACACGGTGGGGTTGGAGCCGCCTCTGCAGCATATAATTCCTCCTGAGCGTCTCCTCACGGTGGCTAAGGTGGACCTTTGACACCTGCCTCCCGGGAAGTCCTATGTACGCCCTGCTATGCGGCCTCGTATCCTGAAGTGGGGACATGCCTCGCGAACTGCTGGGCACCCTGGAGTCCATAAGTCTCAGCAACTAATCTCCCGGTACTATTGGTGGCCCACTCTCGCTCGGGACGTTAGAGACTTTGTCCTGGCCTGTGACTCCTGTGCCCGTAACAAGGTCCTTCGGCTCAGACCCGCGGGTCTGCTCCTGCCTCTCCCGGTGCCAGAAAGACCTTGGTCGCATATTGCGATGGATTTTGTTACTGACCTCCAGCCTCCTCAGGTAACACTGTCATCTGGGTAGTAGTCGACAGATTTTCGAAAAATGGCCCACTTTGTTCCTCTGCCCGGGTTGCCCTCCGCTTCCCAGCTAGCCCAGCACTTCTTCCACCACATCTTTCGACTACATGGGCTCCCGTTGCATATCGTCTCTGATAGGGGGGTCCAGTTTGTATCGAAATTCTGGCGGGCCCTGTGTGCTCAATTGCAGATTTCTGTTGGACTTCTCTCGCATATCATCCCCAATACCAACGGGCAGGTGGAGAGGGTCAACCAAATTGTAGGTACTTATCTGCGACATTTTGTGTCCGCTCGCCAGGATAACTGGTCTGACCTCCTCCCCTGGGCGGAATTTTCCTATAATTCCTTAGATTCTGAATCCGCTGGAGCCTCCCCCTTTTTTATTGTGTTTGGGCTGCAATCCCCGCCCACTCTCCCTCTGGCCTCCTCGTGTGACGTCCCTGCTGTGGATGCCCAAGTACGGGACATCAAGACACTCTGGCAAGTACTCGACAGGCCCTTTTACGGGCCTCCTCCCGCACTAAACTTCAGGCCGATAGGCACCGGAGACCTCCTCCTGTATTTAAGCCGGGTGATAGGGTTTGGCTATCGGCAAAATACATCCGCTTCAAAGTGCCCAGCTACAAGTTGGGGCCTAAGTATCTGTGTCCGTTTGTGGTACTCCGGCAGCTTAACCCGGTATCCTACAAGCTCCGCTTGCCCCCCACTCTGCGTGTCTCGAACGCCTTCCATGTTTCTCTCCTCAAGCCGGGGGTGCTGAATCGCTTCTCCCGTAGATCTGTCTCGCCTTCTCCGGTGGCCGACTCTGATAACATCTATGAGGTCAAGGAGGTGCTGGCGCAGAAGACAGTGAGGGGGAAGCGGTTCTTTCTCATTGACTGGAAGGGGTTCGGGTCGGAGGAGCGGTCGTGGGAACCTGAGGCCAACCTGTCCCCTGACCTTCTCTCTAGGTTTCAAAAAAGGAGGGGGAGACCTAAGGGGGGGGGTACTGTCACGGGGGTCGCGGGCTCCGCTGCCCCCCGCGGCCGCAGGGGCTCCGGTGCGGCGGCTGCAGCTGCCCGCGACCACCCCGCTCCTGTCCCGGCCCCGGCGCCGCTCCCCTTACCTGTCCGCGCTCCGGTGACCGCTGTCCCCGCCTGTCCCAGCCGCCGGGCGGTGCCTGTGCTTTAGGCGCGTCTGCGCGGCGGCTTCTCTAGATTTAGAGGGCCAGCGCGCCGATAATTGGTCAATTATCAGGTGCTGGTTCTATTTTAGCGGTACGCCCCCTGCACTTCCTGCCAGTCCGTTGGTGTGCTTAGAGAGAGTTTGGTGTGCCTTAGAGTCCGTATTGCTTACCCGTGTACCAGTCCGTCCGCCACGTTTCCAGACCTTGCCTGCTTGCCGCCTGCCCTGACCTTCTGCCCGCCTCTGACCACGAACCTCTGCCGCCTGCCCTGACCTTCTGCCTGTCCCCGACTTCGCCTCTGGATTACGATTTTGTACCACGCAGTACCCCGGCCGCCTCCGCAAGCAAGTCACGTCAGGGGTAACGACCTGGTAGCCTCACGCCGCAGCAAGTCCATCCCGCTTTGCGGCGGGCTCTGGTGAAAACCGGGGGCTACTTAGATTCCGTTCCCTGGCGTGGCTTAAGTATCATCGCTTGCGGGGGTCCAGCGAATCCACCGAACCCGTTACACCTATCAGGATAGATCAAACAGGTCTGTAGCTATAGCAACTTGAGTAGCTGATACAGCCCATGCAAAAGGTGATATCTAGGAATAGGTAGGAAACTGTTAATGGACACATATTGCAAAGTAACTTGTTTTTGCAAGATTTTTTATATAAAAAACAATCCTTGTAGTGAGACAACCCCTTTAAGAGTAAGTTCACATGGTGTAATTGCTGGGCATATTTTGCCACATAATTGCACTGCAATACACCCGACATGTGCCCCAAAATTAGGGTAATTACATTTTTACATCATGAGACCAGGACAACTCCTTACAATTGATCAACAGTATCTCGCCATTGCCAGGCTCCAAGCAGGATGCTCTCAGATGGAAGTGGTCACTGAGCTTAGAGTGTCCCAGAGTCACCAGCAGGTTGTATCAGAGATACAGAGACTGGAAGAGTCACAGAAAGGCAAAGAAGTGGACGCCCTTTGGCGCCATCACACACTGATGACCGCTTCATTGTAAACCATGTCCTGCGGAACTGGATAATGAATGTCGCACAACTCCAGGCATGTTTAAGTTTGGTGAGAGGCAACCACGTGTCATATCAGACCAATTGTAACTACTTACATGAGTGTGGTCTGCGTGCTAGACGACCGGCACTGGTACCTAACCACATCACCAGGCACAGATATCATCACCTTGCATGGGCCAGGGAACATCTTCACTGGACGAGGGACCAGTGGTCCTCATTCCTGTTGAGTGATTAAAGTTGATTCACTCTGAGCAGAAATGATTGTCGCCAACGATCCTGGAGACGTCAAGAAGAGCACTATGCGTCAGTCAGGTCATCATTTCAGGTACCCTTGCTGGTCATCTAGCACAGACCACGCTGATGTAAACGGTTACGAATGGTCTGACGTGACACTTGGTTGCCTCTCGTCTCACTTAAACCTGCCTGAAGTTGTGTGGCATTCATCATTCGGTTCTGCAGGGCATTGTTAACAAGTCAATGCTGTATCTGCTGGTTTTGGCCCATTTTCATTGAGTACAATGGGTCGTTCCAGCCATTGTACCAAAGGAAAAAGAACTTTGATCAAGAAGTTGATTGGAGAGGGCAAAACATATCAAGAAGTGCAAAACATAATTGGCTGCTCAGCTAAAGATCACCAATGCTTTAAAATGCCATACAAAACCAGAAACCCAAAAATACGACCATGATAGAATAACAAGAATGGTAAAGAACAAATTTCAGTTCATCCTGTAAATATTCCAGTTGGATAATGAAAATGCACACCCTGCTATTTTTTTTGAGCAGCCTTTTATTTTCTTTATTTTATTTTCTTCATTTTCAGTTTATAATTTGATACTTCGATCATGTTCTCATTTGGATGAGAATGTGCAGAACTCCCAGAGCCTTTGTGTCTATGGAAATAAATGTTATGAGGATTGAGCTTTTTTCATTTGTTTGATACACACTGCTATTATTTTGCACATCACTGTACTATATGTAGCAAAAAATCACTGTAACATAATCCATATATACAGTGTTTATCTGTGCCTTAGCCTCTGCAGAGCCGAGTTGCAAGGGTCCATAAATATGTATTTATATAAAATTTTTTATATAGATGCAAACAAATAACTACGACACTTTTATATCTAATAAACCTCTTAAGCTGAGTTCACATGGGGCAACATGCCAGAAAAGAGGCGCCTCCACGCCAGTTTTAAGGGGCATTAAAGGGCATGTATCGCTTCTTTAGTTTGGCTGAATCGTATTGCTCTCAGCTTCTCAACTCTAGACATGCAGGGGCATTTCTTCCCCTCCCAGTTGGGTGACATCATCCCCCCTTCACTGTTCATGCTGGCTCCCGAGACTCCCACCCCCCCTCTCTGAGTCCACATGTCACTGTCTCTCCCTATCAGTCTTATTTTGTAAGAGCTGTATAAATACCACAGGCTGCATTCAATCTAGACTGAGCACTGATCTCCTCTGCTCTCACAGCTGGAGATTTGTTACAGTTGAAACCAGCTTTCTATGAACGGCACAAATCTCCCTTCTATGCAGGAGAGGCAGGGATCGACACACAATTGTACTGTTTCCTGGTTATAGAAGCCCTGCAGTGTTATTCTGTTTCTTCTGACTGTGCAGAGTGAAAATGTGCCGGTCCCTTACTTTGAGTGAATGGCAGGAATGCAAGCTCAGTGAATACGGCCGACCGGGGGCCTGGCAGAATGTAAATGAGCTCTCAGCTAGTAAAATGCAAGGAGGAGGAGGGATCCGACTAGGACTGGAGAGAAGTGTAAACAGAAACAGAAAATAAGGGAGACTGTGAAAACAAGACAGCTTTGCTAATGACATCTAATTGCAAAGTTACTTGTTTTCACTGTCCCCTTATTCTGAAGACCATTTAATGAAATGATACAACCCCTTTAAATGAGTGTATGGTGCGCCTGAATGAATTGAGCTGTCAAAAATCTGGTGTGGATGGGCTCTCACAGTTTGATCAAAAATGTGCACTTAGAGCCTGAGATTGTCAAGTATTTATACCCATTGAACTGTTTCCCATTAATCTTACAGTCGCAAACTTTCAGAGGTTTTACCATGAAGTAAAATTGATGTGGGAAACTTGCAAATTATATAATAACCATTTTCATCATTATTAAAAAATCTCTACCATTTTTGTTTTAGCTGCTACCTTAGTGTGATCCATCTCCAGGGTATACGACCAGTGATGAGAGCTCCTCAGTCCTGGCCGCACATGCTCCGACATCACCTCTCCTCTCAGGCAGCTACTGTCAGTCTCTTCCCTGCTTAGTAATCACACACACTCACTGCTGAGCAAGTATTTAACCCTGGGTGCTGTCATTCTACTCCTGCCCTCTGTACTCCTTAGTAATTAGTAAAACAGTGCAAATAACAAAAAGTCAAAAATCTGGCGTCTGATATACCTTGCATAGTATAATTGGTGCAACTATCATTGCCAGCATATATGATGCGCATAGTTTTGGTGTACTACAGTTCATTTATATAGAGAATAGGGCGTCAACAGTTTTTGGCGCAAAATACACCCAATAAATGGTGCAGCCCTAATGCGACATGTTGCCCATTGTGTATTGTGGCACGTACTTGTGTGCAGGTTGCAATACGCCTGATGTTGAAAGTACGCCCTGGTCAGCGCATACTTTCCACAGTGCTACAGCTCAGCCTCAATTCACTTTAATTTTCCCAGGGGAATAACCCGGCTTAACATAGCACCTAATAAATGCTATGATTTTACCGTATTTGCATAGCGTACTTCGGGCGCATTGCAGTACAATTACGTCGTGTGAATATACTATAAATGATGGTTATACCATTACCAAATAACACTGTTGTTCAAGTTACTTCCAACTGCTCGGGCCTCTAAGTTGAATGGGACACTGGGCAACTGCCTAGCGCTCCGAATTGTTAAGACAGCCTTGTATGTGGACCCTCTTGTTACTTCTGTACTAGATTAAGAATAATAATAATCTTTATATAGCACCAACATATTCTGTAGCACTTTACAATTTAGGGGGTATAAGTACAGACAAACCAGAGATTACAGAATAAAAAGCTACTTACAGATGAGACACAAGGTGTGAGGGCCCTGCTCGCAAGAGCTTACAATCTATTAGGGTGTACGGGTGAGACAAAGGGTAAGAAGGGCTAAGTTTACAATGGTCCAGCCATGTGACATAAATATGGGATGGTTTACATAAAAAGTGGATGAACCTGCCACCCAGACAGCACATCTACAATATACAGATAAGTGCCTGTGAGTGCCCTAGTGTAGGGAGTGACAGATGTGTGTGATAGAAAGTGGGAGGTTAGCAATTAGGGATCTTGGTAGGCCCTCTCTCCTTGCACTCTTAAAACTATGAGGGTTATGAGTGTGTCTGATCATATGGGGAGCATGTTCCAGAAAACTGGTGCTGCACGTGTGAAGTCTTGGAGACGTGCATGGGAGGTTCGGATGATTGAGGAATGTAATCTGATATCATCAGCAGAGCACAGAGAGCAGGTAGGGTGGTAGACAGAGATGAGAGAGGTGATGTAGGGGTGTGCAGCACTGTGGAGAGCTTTATGGATGAGAGTGATGAGTTTATGTTGTATCCTGTACTGAATGGCCAACCATTGCAGTGACTGACACAGGGTAGAGGCATCAGTATAGCGGCTGGAAAGAAAGATGAGCCTGGCTGCTGCATTCAGGACAGATGTGAGAGGGGAAAGTTTACAGAGAGGGAGACCGATGAGCAGGGAGTTACAGTAGTCAAGACGAGAAAGAATAAGAGCAGTAAAGAGAGTTTGAGTTATTTCCACAGTGGGAAAAGGACGGATTCTGGAGATGTTCTTGAGGTGCAGGCGACAGAAGCGGGCTAGGGATTGGATATATGGGGTGAAGGCAGAAGATAGGAAACTGAGCGGGTGTTTAAATTTGCAGACCCAGCTTACAATAAAAAGCCAGATTATGCAGACCAACAGAATTTTTCATGACTTATTTCCATTATCCCGAAAACTTGCCCCCCCTATTTATGAGTCATGTAGCTGACTGATACATATAAATTAAATTATATATACCTCATTATAGCATTTTTCAGAATATTAGACTTCTCTCCTGACAAGTCATCAGTGGGCCAGGCATTGCACCCTTCCACGTATCTGTGCATATAACTCCACAGAAACATAGATATATTGGATTTAAAATAGGCTCTGGAGCATGTAGATCTACATAATGATTGGAAACCATGGAAACCTATATAATGAATGGAAATATTCTATACTATTTATGACTTTATCCTCACAGAATACGGCTTTGCCATACAGGTCTACAATGGGAAGATTCATTCAAGTTCTCAAAAAGCGTAATGGTCGAGAAATACATTTTAAAGAAATTATATGTTATTCAAGAAAATTGAACATTCTTTATCCCTATGTATTATGTATCTGCAGTAACTAGATACTGCAAAGAAATCCAGACCATCCCAACATTGTACTTGTCCCAGGGGTCTGACAGTCTTAGGGTACGTCCACTTGACAAATGTCAAAATACTTATCAGATTCTGAATTTTAAAACCATTTTGTCTGAGTAAAGAATTTTGTTGAGGTTTTCAATGTGGACTAGTTTTTTTTTTCCTACGAATTTACAGTCAGAAAACGAGTCCTATTCATCTCTGTGGGGTTTTTACACGGATCCAACATAGAAATGTTTGGGACGCATTTCCCAGCCTAAAAGAATGAACATGTTCTAAGATTTTTGCAAAAACAGTTTGAAATCCGACCTCGTGTGGACAATCCGATTCTTGTGGACTACAACGATTTTGAATTGAGGTCTACAATGATTGTTTTACAGTCGGATTTTTACAGTTTTTAAAACTGGAATCCGTATAAGAAATCTGACTGTAAATTCTTGTTGTGCAGACGGGCCCTTACGATTTGGTGCCTGGATCATTCAGCATTTGGTTTGACCTACCAGTGACATCTTCTCTGATTGTGGTTGTTCACTTTTTCATCCTGCGTATGTTATCCACACGCCACTGTGATAGGGTTGCAGCGTGGGGTATGAAGAGTTCTTTAGGATTCTGAGGGAACTGGGGGGGTTTGCAGTGAGTTGGGCCCTTGTTATTATTCTCTTCACAGCACACATCAAAGTTAACAGGTTTTATTCAAGTCCAGTCTCCATACAGTCACTTCAGTAAACATCAATGATAACAGCAATGCAAATAGCTCCTGGTATTCACACAGTTTACTGCTAAAGGGGGGTAATAAGCTCACAGATACCTGAGGGTTCACCAGTCATATCCTGTCACTCCTGAGCTGTGATTGCTGGCTGTTCTCTTCACTGGTGTGCATTGGCTGCAGCAGACACACAGGATTTTGTCTTTACTGTCTCTCCCTTCTTTTTGTGTCCTTCACTCTGTCTCATAGGACCTAAACTACCCAGAATCCACTCCTCCAAAACCCTGTTCCAGCAAAATTCTGTCTCCTCCCCTTTTTCTAGCATGCACAACACTAGGTTTTTAATGTTCTAGTCCTCTGGTGCTGTACAACCCAAACCCTGCTGTGTGCTGGGTACTTCTGGCGCCCTCAATGGCCAATGAGAAGTAACAAATTTACACTTGATAAGAACAGCGACAGTAGAGCTTACCCCGGGTCACAAATTTTCCCCCTCTGGATTAAAAGTCGTCCTCGACTTTTAGCAACTTACAATAGTTGAGGGACAGCCCCTAAAGAGTCTACTAGACTTCTAAGTTTAGTCGGGTAGGCATTTACCTTAAATAATTTTTTTCTCTTAAGTGTTTGACCGGTCTTCAACACTCAAAAGTAGAAAAGTATCTTACTGTTTCCATTTTCCCCGATTACTACAACTGTAGTACTATTTTCTAGGCCTGCCTCTACTTAAAGAGAAGTGACAACCTCAACATTTTGACAATAATAAAGGAAAAAATGAAACTTATTAAACCCCTAAGCTATCTCTTAGCTACTTGTTGACATTCTCCTGAAAAAGAAGAAAGAGAAAGAGCAAACAAAAAAAAACAATTTCAAGTAATAAATTGACATTTTAATCTTTGCTGGAATATTTTCCTACCATCTTCAACCACCAATTTCCTATGCAAACAGTAAGAAATTTTTTTACTTTTCAGTCCAAAAAACATTTTAAACCTTTTTGTGGTCTTTCCAGCACGGGTGGTAGGAAAGTACTTTCGGGCTGTCTTACCTGATCTCCCGGAAAAATACCTGTGAACTGAACAGTTCTTGGTCCCCGGGCACTCGGCCCCCAAAGTGTCATAAGTCGCATCATGGGTTTTCTTTTTTCTTTTTGGGGAAACCTTTCTGCTTGCTTTCTTCAAAAGTTTCTGGTTATCAGTCTCGAGATTTCATTTCCGATTTTCGCTGGTTCATCCTCGGGTTCAGCTGTAATTGAATAACAGTCTCTAACTCAAAACGGGATCTACTTTTTCGGGGATCTTGAATCTTTTTTCAACGGGTTTTCTGGTGTACTTTCGCTATTTTAATTCATCGTAACTCCTGTGGCACAAATTCTCAGCTTCGGGTTTTAAGTCACTATTTTCTAGGCATTCGAAGGCATATAGGTTGATTTCCTCATCTGAGTTTTCTGAGTCATTTTTACAAGAGGCAATACTTAGTTTGCTTTTTTTTTTGACGCTTGTTTGGTGTGTTGCTTAGGGATTGGCCCCTCTTTTGGGTGTTAATCAAAAGGTCTGCCATGATCCCCCAAAAGTCCCCCATTTGAGTTCTGGTCGCCGGCCGCGGCCTTTTGGACGTAAGCCGGGTTTTTGACAAAATGTTTACATTTGGTTCACTTGTGAACGGGGGTTTTTTTCCCCTCATCCTGATTGATTCGGGCCCGACGCCTAGGCCGGAATCTTCCCAACTCCACGGGTTAACCGGGCCCTTGATCCTGGTGATTGACAGCTCTACCTTCCAAAAGGTCTTCTGTTTTTTCCTCCTTTGCCTTTGCCCCTTGGTTTTTCTGGAAGGTATTTAAGGGGCTCTTCTGTTCCTCTCTTTGCTGTTATACTGGTCCTTTCCCTTTTTGTTGCTTACCTACCATTTGTGCCCCCCTTGTTACCGTACTCTGCTTGGATCACGTTTATTCTTCTGCCTTCTGATTTTGTACGCTTTTCCCGTTTTCGACTTTGGTTGCTTGACGTTCCATATTGTGTTGTATTTTTTGCTGGTCTTGGTCTTCCACGCTATTCGTATATGCTCGTCTTCTGTTGGGGCCGACCTATTAAGGAGTGGGGCACCCCAAAAGCAGGGGACAGGGGTTGGGATCAGTGTCAGGGCCTCACGCTGTCTGTGTCGTTCGTGCCCCCGACGGATCCCTTCATTATAACCAGCCCATACCCAGTCAGCTCTCCGGCGATTCAATATGAGTAGGCCTGTCGGTCACTGATCGTTTGGGCGAGTTGCAACCGCTTCAGGGAAAGGCGGGGCTTATTACAAGTCTCGCAGCTTGGATACCAAAACTAACCCGGGACCCGGGTTTTCCCGCCCCCGTGTCCCTACCTGCCCCTGTTTTTGTGGATCCTAGCATACGTCAAATCAAAGTTTCCTTTTTCCTGATCGTTTTGGGGGAAATCCTGACGGGTTTCCCGAACCCTTTAGGGTCATGTAATTTATTTTTTCGCTTAAAAAATTTTTCCCACTGAGGCTGAGAAAGTAGGGTTGTTGTGTCTCTCCTCCAGGGCCCACCCAGGTTTGGGCATTAGCTATACCCCTTTGAAGCCCCTGATGGAACCCTTTGGCAGTTTTTTTTTGGGCTTTGGGACGGTTTATGAAAACCCCCAACCTGGGGCTGGCGGAGATCTTTGCTTCTATTCAGCGGGCCGCCGCTGGGGCTGAAGATATTTTTCCGGTCCGCCAATGGGTACGTTCCCCCGGGTGGTCGCCCAACCCTGAAGACCCTTTTCAGAAAAGGGACTGTCTGATGCCGTGAAGGTGCTATGGTAAAGCCATCCAATCCGAGACCCTGGGGACTTTATGACTCTAGCTGGACTATTGACAGAAAAAACAAGGGGAGAGACCGGGGAAAAGCAAGGGGGGTTTGACCGCTCAGCCAAGCAGGCTTTCCTGTAAAACCTGTTTTTTCCTTCTTTGAGAGTTCTTCTCCCCATCTCCCTTCAGTCTTTGGGAGAAGAACCCAGGGGTTTTGGGTCTTACGTCTGAGCCCCAGGAGGGAACCCCTTTTTGGAGAACGCCTTGTCCCATTGCGGGAAGCCGACCTTTTCCTGAGAAAGTCCTATAGGGCCTAATCCCCCAAGGTAACCCCGAACCTCTGCACAATGTCCAGGAAGGTAACTGGGATCTACGGGTACCTCCTAACTCTGCTAAAAAGTTTTTTTTTTGCCCAAACCCTTTAGTTTTAGTCCAAGACTTTTTGTTGCGTGCCCTGATTCCCGGGGTGCAGCTGCAATTTCATCTATGGCGTTTAAACCCTTGGGTTTGAATTGTACCTTGTGTTCTCCATTTTTTTTGTTCGGGTGAGATTCTACCTCACAACCCGGGGGAAAGAAAAAATTTTTTTTACGGAGGTCACTTTGAATTTGAGAATTCGCATACTGAAAAAACTTTCTTTTTTGTCATGGAGAAACTCTCTGCAGAATTTTTTTGGGTTGCCCTGGCTCCGCCTCCATAACCTTTTTTCAAACTGGAGGCCCTGAGTTGATCAAATGGGGTGACTCAGTTTTTCTCATTCATGGTTCCATCCCGGGGTGTGTGCTGTGATTAATGCTCGGGAAATGTCAAAATGTAATTCTGAATTCAATTATGTCTGTGATGGGGAGTTTGCGAAAACGGTTCCACACCTGGATGTGGCGCTAAAACCTCATTCCGGTGCAAACCAACTTGTCTGCCCCGGAACGAGAATCATCCATCATATTGGGAACCTTAAATATTCCTTACCCGGGAAAAAGCATTTTGAAACCCTTTTTTTTAAACCCGTGCCCCTTTGTCTGCCGACTCAGCAGATTCTCTTCTTCGAACTGTTCCCCTTTTTTCTGTGAGGATGTTTTTCCACCTCAGGTATTCTCCCAGTGCGGTGATAAAACAAAAAATAGAAACCGCCTTAATGATGTGCACAGTTGGGCTAGGAGCATAAGACTCAAAAAAACGCCAACTAAAAATCAAAAACCCCTAGTAAAAACCGCCGAACCCAAACCCAAAAGTATTCCGCCTCCAGTCTCATCTGCAAAACATCCCCCCAAGCTGGAAAAGGAAAGAGTTACCAGGCCCTTGTGCTAAACATAAGGGGGCTGTTGAGGCCCGGGGTGGCCCCTCATAAAGGGGGGGGGTACTGTCTGACTGCCGAAAAATTTTTTACCCCAGTTTTGAGTTCTGGTCGCCGGCCGCGGCCCGTTCAGTAAGCCGGTTTTGACATAATGTTTACATTTGTTTTTCACGTGGAACTGGGTTTTTTCCCGTTTCCCGATTGATTCCGGGGCGACGCCTGGGCCCGGGAATTTTTCCAGCACTCCAGGGGTTAACCTGGCTCCTTGATTTTTGGGATTGACACTCTCCTTCCTTTGGTTTTTCTGTTTTTCCCTTCTATTCCCTTTTGCCCTTTGGTTCTTCGGAAGTATTTAAAGGGGCTCTTTGGGCCCTCCTCTCTTTGCTGGTTATAGGCCCCTTTCCCTTTCTGTTGTTATCTACTCTATTCTGTGCCCCCCTTTTTACCGTCCCCTTTGCTTGGATCACGTTATTCTTCTGCCTTCTGACTTTGTACGGGCTTCCCCTTTAGTTACCGACTTGGCTTGCTTGACCTTCCCATATTTGTTGTATTGTTTTTGTCTGCGTTTTGTGTCTTCCACCTTTCAGTATAGTGTCAGTCTTCGGGTTTGGGGGGGGGGGCCGACCTTTTAAGGAGTCGGGCCCCCAAAAGGGGGGACAGGGGTTGGATCAGTGTCAGGCCTCACGGCTGTCTGTTCTGTTCGTGCGCCCCCTACGGATCCCTTACATACAACAGTTCCCGATGCAAAGTCTTGTCTTTTTACCCCCCTGTTCAGGTTTAATCTCATAAACTGGGTTTCGTCACTCTTCCTTTTTGACTACGACATAGACTTGTTTTCCCCAGAAATAAACGAAGTTTTTGTCCCCCCTTTTTTCTTGTAAGTTTTCTGATAACACACGCTATGATGTAATTGCTCCATGACATTCCTGTCTAATTTTTTTTCTTTTGCTCTGTCCTTCAGTAACAATTTTTGAACAATATTATAGCCTCCCCATGCTTCTTTCCATGCCGAAATATTCTGGGTAAGTCTTTAGGTCCCTTCACTGGAGTATCGAACATAATTAAAAATAGGAAATTTCGGGAGATCTCCGAAAACAGGTTTAGAATGGGGATAACCTGTTGCATCACTCTTTGTGCGTTGTGGGCCCATGGCCCCAATTTTGTTAAGGAGTTTTTCCATTCTTTTCTCTTCAGATGTTAGGTTTTAGCATCGACAGTAGAGAGATTAAAAACGATCCACCGTTCCATTCCCTTGTGGATATAAATGTTGTATGAGCCCTCTGTTTCTGCAATATTTTCCCACTTGGTAAAGAGTTGTTTTCAAACCCTCTTCCTTGGTCTGATTGCAGCCTTGTGGGAATCCAAACTTTTAATGAAAAGTCATTAAATTTTTTTCTGTTTGCTTTTTTTCCCAGATTTTTTGGGTAGTGGCTAGGCTTGAAAAATTGGTGAAATGGTCCTAACCATAAGAGTATTATACCTCCTTTACATTTCTCAAGTGTTAAAAACTATGGACACCATCTCGAACGGGTATGTGGTTGAATGTTACCCTTGGGAGCTCTTGTCTTTGTTGGGACGTTGTCCTTTAAACACACACTCTTGGTCACATAAATGTTCAATATTTTTTGCATGTTTGGCCGAAGAAACGTTCACGGGCAAGGTTCCCTGTCTCTCAAATCCCAATGTCCCACTTTTGTGAAGTTCCCCTTAACACCTCCGATGGTAACTTTTGGCAATACCCCCTGCAGGTTTGGACCCTTTTTTGGTAGGGGATACCTTCTGAATTGAGTTGTAATTTAGGGCCGTTTTTCTCAACAAGAGGGTTTGTAGTGGAAACTTTTGTTCCCTCTCCCCTTCCTAGGGATCTTTTTGGTTATTTATTGAGCACTCTTCCAATGACTTTGTCTTCTTTCCCGAGCTCTTCTGATAGCTTTTTTTTGGAAATTTGACGATTGAAAAGGGATGAAGCGTTCCCCATCCTTTGTTGTCTTTCCATTGTTATGGGGCACCCCATTTGGTGTGTATTTTTCTCGCTGGACTTGTACTGCTTCTAGGTACTCATCATGGGTTCCAAAATAACTTCTTCAGAGCATGTTCATGAATTTTCCCGGTTTTTAAGGGATTTAGACAATACAATTGATCGCTTTGCTTTCCTAGACGAATTTGATGATGAAGTTAGTTGCTAGTTCTGCCACCCATCTTGACCCGTTTGCATTGAGTTTTTCAGTAGTGAGGACATAGGTTAGTGGGTTGTTTCTTTGGGAAACCCCAAACCTGGGCTGTAAAAAAGTAATCTCTGAATCTTTCACAGATACCCACTTCATGGCTGGGAACCTAGTTTTCCAAATCAGATGGGAGTTCTTCTCAGCTGCTGTCAAAATTTTGGAACCCTGCCAATGATCTAAGCTTGCCATCTTGACGTTGGTACAAGACTGCTCCAATCCCACTTGGATGCATCACAAGAAGTACAAATGGGACATTAAGCCCGGTATCCCATGACTGGGGGTTTACAAACTCAGCAACCTTCCAGCACTTCTTTGGGGACGGGAGCCGTTGATAGGTTTTTTTCGAAGGTGAGTTTTTTCCTTTTGGGGTTTTAGGTCTGCCTTTTTTTCAAAATTCTTTTCTTTTGGTGTCACTCGACTTTGAGGTTTTTGCTAAAGAACATACAAGGGAGCTGCAATTTGAGAAGTTCTTGAGTAAGTCCCCGGGAATAGGAAAGGAAGCCTAGGACCTTTCTCAATTCTCCCACAGTGGATGGGGGCTTGTTTTCAATTGCCCTCACTGGGGGAATTTCGCTGGATCCAAGTATATCCATCTCCAGACCATTTTTTTCCCGGAACCCGATTTTTTTTGAACATTCACACTTCTTTGGGGGTCCTTGACCCCAGTTTTTTGGGCCTGCAAGACAGTTCTACTTCTCTTTTGTTCAAAATGTCTTACTGTGTATCGATTGTCACTAGGATGGCTGACAAAAGTCATCCTTCAGGCCCCCCCATGCAATCTCCATGCTTCTCTTTGCGAAATTTCCCAGGACAAACTGAGTCGAAAGGGAAGCGGTCCACTCATACAATCCCCCGGGTGTGATGAAAGCTGTTAATGGCCTGGGATTTTTCACAAAACCTTGGGGAGGGCCTTGCCTTGGGCCCAGGATTGAGAACAGGTACTCCTGACAAAAATGTCTGCAGTCTTTGGGTCTTTTATTGGATGACGGTCAGGACTGCCTTTGGTTCACCCCTGTAAACACAGAGTCTCAGTGTCCCATCCTTCTTTCTGACACAGACAATTGGGGGGGGAATAAATGACTGGGCTTCTGAATCCAACCCCTGCTGAGAGGCTTAAGGACCCCTTTTCTTCCTTATGTATGGTTTTTGGGGACGGACCCGTACTCTTTGTTACTGGATTATGTCCTTTAAAGGGTTGATTTTCAGTTGGAGTATGGAATAAACCCACATCAAAACATCCTTGGAGAATGCATACACTCCTCCTTAGCATTTTTCTCACTAAATTTTTTTTTTCTCCTCAATTTCAAGAGACCTGGGGGGTCCCACTGTTCTCTGGGGGGACTTCCCTGCTCGGGGCGCAACTGGTAAAAACTGGGGTTTGGAGTTTAACACCCGAGAAAACTGAACTGCCTAACTGGCTGGGTAAAACTTTTTTTTATAGCTTCAAGGTGTCCCTACAATTTTTGGTCCAACCTCACTTCATTTTTTGAGGAGTTCTAACTAACACAGGCCTTTTGAAACCCCACTGTAAGGAAAAAGTACCACGTTCCCCCCTGTAATGATGCCCTTCGGGAAGCTTGTAGGATCTTGTTTGGGAAAACACATTCTCTGTGAAGTCTTTCCCCTGGGCCCACCCCAACCACACTTCACCCTAAGGCAGTGTTAGTGAATAGTAAAGGGGCACAGACCTACTTTGACTTCTCTGAAAAGCCCCTTCACCTGTTTGTTTTTCTTATTCCCCACAACTGTTTTTTGGCTTCTTTGTTGCGTAGGGAAATGATGTTGCTACAGGTCTACCAACGGTGGTAGAGAAGTGTTCTTGGGCACTTCCTCTCATTGTAACCGATATTTATTTTCCTGCCACACGATTGGGCCCCCTTTTGATAGGAAAAACACTAATAACTCAATGGTGTTTCGTTCTTGGCAGTGAGCTGAAAAGCACTTTTTAACCCACAAAAAAGGGACTCGTTGATTCACCGCTTCGCCACAAAAATTCTCCAGGGGTCTTTCAGTTTTTCCCCTGCCGGAGTTTTGGGAAGAGGAATAGTTCTTCTCCATCCCTTTATTTAAATCTGGCCTGGGCACCGTATCCCACAGACTTTAACAAGTGTCCCTTTAATTTACATTGTTTAGGCACTTTTCGCCAAAAAGGCTTATGGTTGTTTGGTTTTCACTGATATTTTCTGGCCTTGACAAAAACAGTAGAGCTCCCCCTGAATGCTTGGTGACAGGTAAGCTGTCCCCATTGTAACTGTTGGAGACGGTCACACACCTGGGGTATACTGGGGCAGCTGTTCCTCCCGGATGGTAATAGGATTAGAGGTTGTTTGGGTTTGGGGCTGCCTTTTGTTGAGGTTTTCTGGTCCCCTCCCAGCAACCCCCCTGCTTTTAGCTGCTTGAATCTTGGGGACTTACATTCTTTTGCATAATGCCCTCTTACCACATTAAGACAGTGACAACATAACTTTTTTGATTGGGGTCTTGGCAGGGGCCCCAATGCAGGGTGTCTTTATTCGGAAATTTTCCCCCCGTCCTTGCTGGTTTTGACTTTTTTCGCCCTCTGTTAACTGCTTCATCTCGCTAGTTCCGAAGAAGTTCACTCACTCTTTCCCCCCAGTTTGGTGTCCACGTTTTTTTTTCTTAAACGGGACCTTTTGGGTGATAAGAGGGGATGGGCAAAATTCTTCCTCCCTGTTACCTTCTGGCTGCATGCTCTGGGGGCAAATTTTTTGACTCTCTTTCTAGTCTTACCAGAGAGCCCTTTTTCTTTTGTTCTCTCCTTTTGCTCAAGACTATGCCTCATTCATCTTCCAATCAACACTTTATCGGGTAAAAGGGGCCCCCAAGGTATGTTTTCACTGGAACTTGATGTTTCCACTAAGAACCCTGTCCCTATTGACCCAGGAATTTTTTCTGAACTACCCCACATCAAACCTCTCCTCACTTCTTCTCTGGATGCAAACAAACAGTTTTTCTTTTAGTGCAATGGCTTGAACAAGAAAATCTTGGAGGGGACTCTTTTTGGTCTTTAGAGATGTTCACAGTCGGTGATACAAAAACAGAGGGGCTTTTTCCTTGGAATGCCCTTTTAAAATTGTTCTTAACTGGAGCAAGGTGAGGGTTGTCTTCATCTCTAAAATATTCCTGAGTGCAACCCTGGACTAAGGCTTTCACTACCGCCTCAAAACTCTTCTCCTGATACCCCTTGTGTATCCCCAATCATCTGGTGAATCAGGTTTTGGTAAGACAGTCTCTCTTTTTCTTGTTCACCAATTTGGCCCTTTATTTTTAATTCTTTGCGGATGGTTTTCTTGGGCTGGGTTGTCTTCTTTATGTCTGGATTGGAGCAGATTGGAACTTTTTTCAGAACTGACCCCTTTCTCAAACTTCTTTGCAGATTCCTCACGTCTTTTGTAAAGCAATTAATGGCTTTTAGCTCCTTCAGCTGTGCAGTTGGGGAAACTGTCACTTTTGTTCCTGAACTGTCTCGGGTTTCCCCCGCCGCAAACTGTCAAAAACTGAGTTAGTCCTGAAGAAAGGCCAACTACGTCCCTTCCTCATACTTCCATCTCATCCAGTAATTGATTTAGGGGTGCAAAAGATGTCGCGATTATGTCACGGCAAGAGGTCCTCTGGTATTTCATAAATCTTGCGACTGTTCCAAGTTCTGCTGGCAACTGCAGCAGAGACTCACTGATCTTATGAGTGTCCCCTCCACACCATGGCTGAATTTTGTGTGGGTTTTCTTTTTTTCGCGCTGGCCCTTTAAGAAATGAGTTAACTGCTCAGGGGGCTCTCTGCCTTTTCTGACAGTTATCTGGCTGCGGATAAGACTGGGCTAGTGGGCAGTAACTATCCCCCCCAATGCTTTGGGCCTCAGCCCTTGAGGTAAAGTGGCGCGAAAACCATGGCGGGGAAAGCGTGATGAACCATTCCCCGCGTCGAAATCTTCTGTCCCTCCTCTGGGCGGCCCTGGAGACTCCCCCTCAGGGTTCCTAGGGGCCCTCACTCTTTTAGGGGGTTCCCCCTGTTTTTTTTTCTTCAAATTTCCCCTCAAAATCCCCGTACGGGCCCCCAAAATGTTTATCCACCCCCACTGTGATAG
Organism: Phyllomedusa bahiana; assembly: GCA_025379985.1. NCBI lineage: Eukaryota > Metazoa > Chordata > Amphibia > Anura > Hylidae > Phyllomedusa > Phyllomedusa bahiana. The sequence goes on along the minus strand of JAODAL010005957.1, from coordinate 81,076 downwards.
GGTTGCAGGGGGGGTATGAAAGTTCTTTAGGATTCTGAGGGGAAATAGGGGGGTTTGGGAGGAGTTGGGCCCTTTTAATTTTTCTCTTCACAGCACACAAAAGTTTTTCGGTTTTTATTCAAGCCATTCTCCCAAAAGTCACTTCAGTAAACCAATATAACAGCAATGCAAATGGCTCCTGGTATTTTACACAGTGTAAAAATGCTAACAGGGGGTAATAAGCTCACAGATACCCGAGGGTTACCCCGCTACCCGCACTCCTGAGCTGTGATTGCTGGCTGTTCTCTTCACTGGGTCATTGGCTGCAAGACAAACCCCGATTTCTGTCTTTACTGTCTCTCCCTTCTTCTGTGTCCTTTACCGTCTCCCTAGGGCCTAAAACTACCCAGAACCCCCTCCTCCAAAAAGTGTTCCCGCAACTTCTGTCTCCCCCCTTTTTCTACATGCACAACCTAGGTTTGACTTTTCTGTCCTGTCTGTACAACCAACCCTGCTGTGTGCGGACTTCTGGCGCCCTCTAATGGCCAATGAGAAGTAACTAATTTACACTTGATAAGAACAGCGACAGTAGAGCTTCCCCTGGGTCACACGTAGACCAGCATGAAAGAGTTTTGCAGCTATGATGTGTTCCTGCAGAGTTCGATTCCTAGGATCCTTGATTCATACCAGATACGAAAAATAAAATCCACAGATCTCCTCCATGGTAGCAGCCACAACGCCCTCCATGCCAATCACAATCCTCCCAATAAGCCATATTCCAGCCACAAAAAACCTTAAAAAACTACAGTCCATCAACAAGCCAATCACCTATAAACTGTTTCCCCATGCCAAAGTTGGGAGAAAACCCCTTTAAAGAAAATTTTGGGCCTCCTTTAGAGTAGATTTATCATTATGGCCATTAGCTTTGTCTTTAGGTAAACAGGCTACATACCTATCTCCTCCAATACAGATACAGCTCTTCTCCTATAGAAAACATGGGTTGTAAGGATTTCTAAAAAGATTAAATGGCTGTTGCCCTGTTTGGTCCATATTGGAAACAGTGGTAATTCAGTCTACTTGACAACAAATCATTAAAGAGGTTGTCTCTGCATAGTGTCCTGTCCAGACTGATGTTGAGTGTAGTGAGATGGAACTACACACTGGTGGTCAGCTTGCCAAGGCATTCCTATGAGACCCACTGAGTATTGTGCATGGGCCCCATTAATTACAATAGGTCCCATACGTGATGCTCACTGGGAGTTCTATAGTTGCTTCAGCACCCTAACCACTGTCTCGAGTTGCGCCGCAGCCCGCAGGTCTGGCTGCGGGCGCACTCGTGCTCTCTTTGGTCCCCGCGCGCCGGGAGCGAGTGGCGCCTCTGGGTGCATCTGCTTACCTCACCGCGCTCCTGCTTCCTCGCGTCTGCCTGCTGGCCCTGTGCGCACATTCCTGCTCCTTAAGGCACGTGCCGGCTCTCTTAGATTTAAAGGGCGAGCGTGCCAGTAATTGATTGTTGCCGGCCTCTGACCCTATATAATGGCTCCACCTCCGGCATGCCGAATCCATAGCGACTGTACCTATGCGAGGAAGCCTTCTTGAAGTTCGGCTAGCCTTTTCCGTGTACCAGTCGCATTTGCTCTTGTCCTTCGACCACGAACTTTCGCCGCCTGCTTTGACCTTCTGACCCGTTCCTGTCTACGAGTTCGCCTGTCGATTCTGTATCGCGTTGCACCTCAGCTGCCTCCGCAAGCAAGACACATCAGGGGTAGCGACCTGGTGGAATCCCGCCGCGGCAAGCCCATTCTGCTTTGCGGCAGGCTCTGGTGAATACTGGGACCCACTTAGACTCTGCTCCCTGGTGTGGCCTGTATCACCGCTTGGTTTAGTGGATCCACTACTCCAAGCCGTTACAACCACCCAGCGTGCCGTTGTGTCTTTCTACAACAGATGTCAGATTGTATGCCGTATCTTCACAAAGAGAAAAAGAAAATATGCAGCGCTCACCCCACTGTGACATCAGCTAGACAGATGGTGCCCGTCTGGTGGATATCCTGCACGGATGGCTGTCGGAATTTGCATACAGAATACTGTGCATATGTCCTCCCAGTAAAGAGACTTTAAATCCAACAACATAAAATCCAATTCTTTATTGCAACATAAATACAGCAAACAGAGATAAATGCTTGCTTTTGTACGCTTACGCGTTTGTGTCCTTGATTATAGCTGAGTCTATGTTCACCTGTTAGACTTTTACTATTGGAGAAATCCAGCATGCAATCCTCAGCAGAAATCCAGGGCGATATTTCAGATTTCCACCTCAGATTTGTAATTCACAGAGCTAGTAGATGCTTCTGATTTTTATCGATGGGACTAACCTGTGTGACTCCTGCTGAATTGGAATCCAAGAAGGATCCACTTGAAAGAATAGACTTGTCCATTCCATTTTTTTTTCAAATCCATAGTGTGGACAATCTGAGAAAATCAAATGAAAAAAACGTCAGTTTAATTACATGCGGACTTTAATATGATCCTGAATTCCAAGCACATACTTTATTTTTCGGACTATAAGATGCACTGGACTATAAAGACACAACAAGGTTTTAGAGGGGGAAAATAGGGAAAAAAATTTGAAGCAAAAAGTCCAGGCTGAAGTGTAGTTTTTATTAATACCATTTTGGGATACGTGCGACTTTTTGATGACTTTTTGTTCCAATTTTTGGGGATATGAAATGACCAAACACAATTTTAGAATTTTTTTTCTCTTCTACGGTGTTCAGCGTAAGGGATAAAGGATGTTGTAGTTTAATAGATTGGACTTTTATGGATGGGGCGATACTGATTATGTGTAACTTTTTATTTTTTTAATTTGTAAAATGGCAAAAGGGGGATGACAAACTTTTTATATTCATTTTTTTTTAAACTTTATTTTTACTTTAATACTTAGTATCCCTAGGGTACAAGACCACTAGGGGACAGAATGCCTTGTCCTATATACAGCAGTACTATTGTACTGCTGTACATAGGATTTTTATTCATTACCTATTACACTCTGCCATAGGCAGGGTATAATAGGTGTACATTAATGGCAGCTGCCATGGCAACTGATTGCCACCTATTGTCAGGGTGTAATAGGTGTACATACATGGCAGCTTCGGAAACCTGCATGAGGCTTCCTGATGCCATGGCAACTGATTACCCCTATAGGCAGGGTGTAATAGGTGTACATACTGTACATGGCAGCTTCGGAAGCCTGCATAAGGCTTCCTGCTGCCATGGCAACTGATTGCCTCCCTGCAATTACATTGTGGGTGGGTGTCAGGCGTCGTCGTCTAAAGTGTTAACAGCAGGGATGGAGCCGGCTCCATCCCTGCTGCTAATGGCTGCAGCCGGGTGTAACAAGCGGGTGCTGCTGTGAGCGGCCGCAGCTAGGAGCGGCTCCTGCTATGAGCGGCTCCAGCCCGTCGCGGCTCCTGCCCTTAGCAGCTGCCCTAAGCTATCTCAGGCGAGGCAGAGACCGCAGTCGTTGCGTGATACACTGCGGGTAGACTCAGCGGCGGGTATTTAACTCTCCTTTAAATCTCCTCCAGGGAGGCTTCCCGCACGCATCGCTACCGTCTCCACCTCCTGCACGCAGCGAGAGAGATAGTCGTGCTTTCAGACTGATAAGCAATGGCGCACCACCTGTTTCCTTGACCCAGCTCTACATTGATGGGAAGCGAAAAATAGTTCTGTATCAAATCGCGAAGCAAATACTGATATTGCTACCCGTATTAGTGTTGTAGACTGCAAGCTATGTTCACGACGGCATAGATTTTCGGCGCGCATTTTTGCATCGTATTTCGTTCTCTACACATCGGGTGCGTATATGCGCCGAATTATACGGTAAATCCACAGCGTTCTCATAGGAGACAAACTATGAGATTACGTCTTACCTCCGTCCCACGCATCGTATAGATACTATATTGCGTACGTGCGGGGTAGATAAGTGCACATGTACAACCATCTAGCGGTGCACATCACAGCTGTGCAAGTAATGACTGTCACACGGGGCCGCGTCAGAATCTGCATGGCTCACCTGCCGTGCCGATAGGAGCGGACTAACGCGCAAATCCATTCTATGTCATGGTACCTCCCATCTATCAGCACACCGTCCTCATAAACTTACGCCAGTGAAACATGCGCCACCTACATAAGCCCTTCAGATATCGCGGAACAGTACAGTGTGCTTGCTCACCACGAGCAAGGGTCTCTTACAGTCTGATATTACAGCGACAATTACTACACATTTGCGAAAGCGCGCGAGGAATCTGTAATACCGACCTGAGAGTGCATCTCCTTCTCTTCTACAGTCAGCGATCTTAAAATAGAAAGTCGCGAGGCCGACATGTTCCACTGCCACGGATTTTCCGCTGAGATGAGCGAGGGTAGGTTTTTCTAGACACCGTCACTCATTCCATAAAAAACTTAGAACATGGTCTCACTCTTCCGCCCGAGATTTATCGCGCCAGGACTATGACAGACTATTGGACTACCAAGGCAGCGGCTCAGGGCTAGACATACGCCACACTGCACGGAGCACAGGCACACGCGCTCACCCCACACTGCGCCAAAGATGACACTAACAATGCGCCTAGCAGAAAAATCCCAACCGTAAATTTTGCGTCTCTCTGCCGTGGGAACGACCAGCCTTAGATATAACTCACTAGTATAATATATCGATAAGATGCAAATTACTGTTCGTAAATTATACGCGAGGGTAATTGTAGAAATCGCCTCATTGTGACAATCTCTATTACTCCACAGAGGAGATCACTTGTAATATAGGTCTTTTTAGACCCCTCTACTGCGCCACTCCACAAGACTATCTGTTTTCGAGTTTCTCTGCGATGTATATCTCCAGGAGAGTAGTCCGGAGATTATCGATGATCACCTGAGAGCGGGCGAGCAGCACATTAGTAACAAGGTGCGTCAAGACTCACACGTCCAGCCTACACACTCATTAGGACACCACTCACTAGGTTCACTTAGCCTGGCAGTCACGAGACTTTTAGACTATGAGCACACAGTCACTCAATGTTAGATCATGCATTTTCTCTAACTAGCCACAGCCTGTTCATTATATTCTTCCAGACATAGGAGGGACAACGAGCATCATGAGAACTAAGAAACCACAACATACACATCCGCGCGACCACTGGACTCTAATTACAAATCCCCGAGAACTACCTTTCTAACTGTAATACTGATCCTACTGACCAGCACACAAAACACATATCCTTACCTGACCGCATCTACTTTCAGTGCGAGAGCCGAGAGGTATCTTTAACCTCTCCTTACAAAGCCTTGGGAAGTCTGTAGACCTTTCTTCGGCCTTAGGCGAGTTGATATCCAATCTTAGCCCTAGCAAGAATGCCCAATTGCACTGAGTATCGCTCTATCGATATAACATGTTCTATCCTCTCCTCCCAATATCAGTTACCGCGAGAACTCAGTGACGCCAAACCCACTTTTTCTCCCAATACAAAGCACATAACCAAGGCTATTGGGATACTATTGCCACAGATCGCCATTTTATTCAAACAACGTACATAACTACTAACATAACAATAGAACCTATCTAACCCAACATATCTATAAGATATAACTCGTAAACATGCGAGACACAATTGCGTATGGATGGAGCCTGACTAGTCCTTGAGTCACATTAACCCACACCCGTCTGGTAGTACCCGAGATCCAGAGATCTCTTTCATACTTCATACCGCACTCAGGCCACTGCACCCCGCATCTAAGGGCACGCAAAGCTCATCTCGTGGCGCTTACGACTCACGCTTCAATCTACGCGTTGCAGGGCCTTCGCACGCTCTCCAAGCCCTATCCACGCATCGCGCAGACCAAAAAGAGTATCTCTACCTCTATAAACTTGGAGGGCTCCTCTTCCAATCTAGGCTCACCCCAATCTAGCGTCAGAGCCCCAACGTCCCTCAACGGCGCTCCTCACACTGCCACAGCAAGCAGTCCCATAGTCAACCCTCATGGATGTGCCATGTTACGAGCTTCCCCACAGCGCGCCAACACCCTCACACTCCCTCCTGACCATGCCGATATCGAGCCTAAACAAGCGGTCCAACCCGACTATCATTAAGGTGGCCCGCCATCAAAGCTACGCCAGAAATTTCCTCGCACTACTCCAAATCTCTATGAAGTACTAAAACGCCCACATATACGATCAGCCATCACAATACGCCGATCTCTCACCCGTAAGGCGTGAGCACTTTATACAACCGAACACTCTAGCACTGTCCAGATGCGAAGCACACTGATCATGCGTATGGCCTAACGAAATCATATTTCTACTCGCACACATATACTCAGACTCCAAACTATCTTAAATACATAGATACTCGGGATGCAGTACACAGAGCACATAATTCTCCAAATACGACACATGCGCACCGCGCACATCCTGGAGTCAACTCTCCGGTCAGCACAGGGATGGGATTGGTGGCGTCGCTAGCGCCTGGAACCTAAAATCGTCTTCCCTCACCACATGCAATGACAGCACCACAAACTATCAGCTTGACGGTTCCGACCGTCACTATCGAGCCACCCGAACTCTACACACAACTCAATGCGATATCAAACTGTCTGGGGTACACAAACCTAAATGAAGACCTTAGACACTTACGCAACAACCCGCGCAGAGTATAGCTGAAAATCGCGACAAAAAAGAATCATTCCTCATCAGCCTGGCGCAACTCTACGGCGGACCTTCACATCGACGCCACGAGTAAGCCGATCTGCGCGATACTCCCTGAAAGCAACGACACTGGACATGGCAGCACCCCTACACTCGCTCATTCCCAACGCTGCACGCATCGCGTTCGTCCCGTGATGCCCCCTCACTATCTAGCTCTTATGAACTCCTACTGTGGAATTCAGTGATGAAACCGTACCGCTACTTCCACATTACACATCACAGCAGCCGTACCCCAGCCGCAAAGCCTCATGCTAGAGAGACATAACACCGCCACACACTAAGGCTTCAAACAAAAGCGGCCAACGTACACATGCCTCTATCGGAACAATCCGCAACTCGAACTAATCCCGTCACAAGACCACAACTTACCCACCCCACAACAAAGCAATCACAAACGAAAGCACAATGTGCACGTCGCTACACATCTGGACGGCGCCCTGGCCTGACACCCCGCATGCACCCTAGCCAATCAAGTAAGATCCTACTACAATCGCTCTCATACCTCGGTTGCCTAAAAGCCAAACAGCGCAGCCCTGATCAAATAAACCGACTACCACACGAATAGCATCCTGACAACACCGCATCCACCCCATTTCCCAACACAAGGCAAATAGGATCTGCCAACTCCGAGTCCCCATTGGACTCCGCCCCCCCGATCCCCTCGAGCTAGTGCTCCCACAATTACCACGCCCCTTCATAAGCTCTCCAAGCGAGATATCCCACACGGTGGCGCGCTGACACTCATAGACGTATCAGGACACTTAGAAGACCACGCTCTAGACATTAGGTGGAGATTCCACTCCCTGCTCTGTGCTGCGCCCCCGATACGCTCCAGTGATTTTTGCGAAAACGGCCTACTGCCTGAACGAGCACAAACACACATCAGCAATCTCTATTTCTCGAACCAACTGAACTATGACATGGCCTGATGTGCGCACCAATCACGAAGCTTAGAACATTCCATCACTATCTCGGCGCCGCAATCACCAAGTCTGCGCATGACGCGAATCACTCACAACTGGGGGCAATGATGCCGTCAGCCGCTGCTAGTCTTATGCACACTGCAACGGAAACACACCTTACGATCCCGCAATGCCGACCCCAAATTCTCCAAAGTCTACAAAAAATAGGCGAGGCGAAATGTTCATACGCAACCGTCTGAAATAGTTAGCACGAAGTCAAAATGCCTAATTCCGACACCAAGACAAGCCTGGCCAAAAGTATCAGCCACCACTCCCCCCTAAAGCAGGCCATCCAAAGGCCCACGCTTAGCCCTGCAAATGGCACAAGTTTATCTGGAAACACAGCTGTCACCCTGTATAAGCAACGGCCATTATATACGTCCAGACAGGAAGCCCTTCGTGACGAAAAACAGCCTAGCTCCGCCTGCCCCTTGAGGGAAACGTCCTGACTTGGGTGCTATACTCTGACACGTTGCGCTGCCACTGAGGGAGGGAGAGCTCGAAGATGCACCAGATACTGTTCCCCCGCTGTTAACCCTTGGCCACACACATGAGTCACATAGAAACAATCAATCTGTCACAGTTTCGCGTCTCAATATCTAGTTTACGTACAAGACTCGCGCGCGATCCCGTTCAGACGCGAGACTCATATAGCTAGGGTCCAGGACTCAACCCTCTGGAAATGGGCGCCATATAGCTCAGTACCGAGAATTAGGGCATGTCCGAAGGAGCCCGTTCTGCACTCAAGACAACGACAACTCAGACTTAACACGTTTACTAGACATTAATTAGGACCTTGAAGTGGCACACTAGACGTAAATGTACAAGATCGTATAATAGCGTATCACGAAGAGCTCGAGTCAGAGAGTGCAAAACCAAATTATAGGATTACACGAGCGACAAAGAGACAGTTAAAATAAGTCAATGAGAGACCTCTGTCTGCTTGGGCGCCACGGACGCATAGGGCGGGCATACATGTGTAGCACTGCTTCGTCTCAGTGCGGATAGAACCATACACTAGTCTTCTACAGGTGGCCCACCTACACATGGGTCCACAGGAAGCAGCCACCCGCTGGCTCACGGCTTCTATATCTGTAGAGTGCACAGCCACTTGGCAGCCCCCTACACACCACCACGGGACGGTCTATGACACTCCTCGCGCACTGCCAGGACATGCAAGTTATGCAGTTATTGCTAGATACAAACTCAAAAATAGCGACTGATCGACTGACACGGACAGGGCTATTCTGTGCGACAGAGAACTCGAGGCCGTTGGTACCATCAGAAAAACCAGCTGGACTTTCCTGACAGCTATATATTAGATCGACACGCCTACACTTTATATGGATCCCTGTAGGCCCGATTCTAGCGATATCTCCTCAGTCCCCATGCTTCACTAAGGTTTCCATATCATTTCGAGGAGGCAATGAGTAATGTGACGTGCGGCGGGAGAGCCAGTACACCTATTTTGCAGAGACATGTGAACTCGCCATGGACTCATTTATGACTGTCGCCTTATAAACTTTCGATATGAATACTATATCGAGACGACGACTCGCGACTGGGCTGAATCTGAGGACGAACAGCGTCTTCTGAAGCCTTGGCGAGCGTTGTCCAGCATGTTGTCGCGCTAATCTAGGAGTACATTAGAGATCCTTCATGAGTTGACCCCATCTGTGGCACTTCCTACAGAGGCATTGGGGAACGAGACATGCTATATGCTGATTTAACATAGAGGTCTAATTAGAGCTGTCCACAGTTGTGGATGGACAGCATGTGTTCTGACTAGATGAGAGTTCAGGACGAGATAGTCTCTGTCATTTTGAGTTCCAATTTCTCTCACACCATATCACCTCCCTTTGAGGGCGCTATTAGGGCACAACCTCACATCCTGTGCTCACTATACCCACCAGAGCCGCCGCCTCAGCTGATCTCCCCTCCCCCTGTACAAGGATCACCCCCTCTTCGGCGCTAGTCCGAGTGGTTTCGCCTTCCGGTGGGCGATACAGCGAAGAGACTTGCTCTATACTATGCTGGAACGCCACAGGATCCTCACTAGCGTAGCAACTCCTCCCATATAGGTTGCGCGGACAGTTACCGTGAGTTCTACCAGCTACAAGAGGGTCTAGTGATCCGTCTCTCACATGACGAAACATCCAGGATCCCTTAATAGATAGGAGCTGCAGATGCCGCTACGTCACACTCCCGACCAGTCTCCGCATAGCCATTCTCTATCTTTCCATATGAGAATCACTGGCCTACTTCACGCTCTACACCTCAAGTCTTCCGATGCTCAGGACTACCATAACGGGTATGTCTTATGTCCCGTGCACTGTATCCAGCCTGCTGAGCAGCTGCACCAGAGGCCAAAGCTCACTCCAGTCGTTCTGTACTCATAAACTGCTCGTGTGAGCAAGCGAGCGGAGTTTTTAGTACTGGGAAGACTCGAGACACAGCGACATTGACGGCAGCTTGGAAGCCGTCTCGCATGGTCTTCGCTTGCGTCCAACAATCGACTGCGGAGGGTCAACCCTGTCTGGTTCTGATGGTCACATGAGCAGAGGCCCTGTGCCACAGGCTACTCTACTCATAGTGTTGCGGATAACAAACCGTACCTATACAGACACCCAGCGGGCCCAAGAAGATGACACACACCTCTGCTTACGGTACCTGCGTGCGATAGGCCGAGATATGCGAGTGGCATCCACTTTTTCCGGGTCTCTTGGCTTCCTACCCCACCACCCATCCCGAGTGGCCGCCAGGTCAAGTGGTCCTCACTCCATTCCTCCAGTTCCTGAGAGCACTTTCTCTCCACCGACTTGATGTCAAGCCTATCTCTAGGCGGATACGTCCCGCATCCTCGATCAGGTGCTGGTCTATTGTCGTTTGTAGGCGTCTCCCAGGTGGAACTGCAAACGCTTGTCATCCAGGTACGCCCGCGTAACCTTCAAGTCCCTTAAGCAGCGTGTTGACCATCCGCTGAAACGTGCACGGGCATTCCTTCATGCACCGAACGGCATACAGTGGACTCGTACACCTGAATGGGGTGATAAAGGCAGAGCGTTCCTATGGCCAACTCACGGGTCAGGGGACATCTGCCTACATATCCCCAGGATCGATCACATGATGGTCAGGTACTTAGGTCCCCGTATCCTAACTGGATCACGACACAAGGTCATCGAGATCGTGGCATTTGGTACGCGTCGGTGACCGTGAACAGCACTTGAGCCACCCATAGAGCACATCCACAGACAGAAATTGGTAAGTTCCAATCCTTCTTGGGGACGAGGACTAAAGGCGAGGCCCAGCACTGTTTTGGGACGCCTGGATGACCCTCCAGCTTCCAGCATCTCGTCAACTCTCCTCACGCGCGCTAGCATCTGCACTCCGGGAAAGACCGACCGCTGAACGCCGGAGATGTGGAGTGATCCCCCGTCGTGTCACTCATGATGGCGACGGCTGACTCTGTGCCATTCCCAGATCACGTTCTGCAGTGAACAATGCCCGGATCGCGGGTATGTCAAGCTATTCATTCAACTATGCTGCGGACAACACGTTATGTGCTCTCTCAGGATGCTTAGTCTACGCGCGAATCTCCACATCAGCTACGCGAGATCCATCCTGCACGCTGTCATCTCGGGAGAAAGCATGTCCAAGGCGGTCTTCTACCCGTCTACACCTCTCTTTCGCGCGACATGGTTCATGACATCACTAGGATAGGAGGTTCACTAACATCCCCACTCATGATGTGCCCCTCGAAGCACTGTTCACTTCTTTCGGTGACAAGCCCGTCCGCACTTCCCCGGTCGTGGTAACGGGTGGTCAAGGACGTGAAAGGCGTTGAGTTGCTGTGTCTCTCGTCAATTGGGCCTTCCAGGCTGCCTGGGCGAGATGGTCCTGTGGTACTGGGGACTCAGGACCGAATACACTTTCTGACCTACCTGGTAGTCCCTCTGCACTAAGCTCTTCTGGTCCTACCACTTGCTTCTGGTCGGTCCTACGGCGGACCATCAGCCATCATTTCTCGTGCCGCCCGTCAAGCTCTCGCTTTTGTCACGGTAAGCGCACACTAACATACTCTATTGACCAGACAGCTCCTGGGATGCTGAAGCTCTGCCTATTCCAGGATCCTACTTCACACCCAGGGGACCACCCGTACACGTACGCCGCACATACTCATGGGCAGGTCATCAGCGAACAGTAGCGGAGCCGAAAGACAACCGTTGTGAGGCTCCTGGGGATAGTGCGGACTTCGACCAGGGACTCAACGACGAATTTCGTTTTACAGATGTCCAGTTGTGGGCACATCAGTACTTAACACATTTTTTTGCCAGCTCAGCAACAGCAGGATCATGCGAGCCACGCCCCGTGGCGTGCTTCGAACCAAACATCGTTCATTTCAAGCATCACAACTAGGGCTCCTCTTCAGAGGGCTGCTGCAACCCTCTTGCGCGTACCTGTTCTCAAGCGCACATGGCCTTTCTGTTTACAGCGTATCTGTGGTGTTGGGGAATACACGAGGCTGTCATCCTCACCCGCATTAGTTTGTTCACCTCTGTATCAGCACTATACAACCAGCGAAGAATCCTTGACCATTCAACCTCAACACTGCGACATATGAATCATGAGATCCTCGCGCGGAATCACGATCTTATTTTAGACAGGACATAGATGTCCCACTCGAGAGAAAATCTCTCAGGTAAATAGTCTGCTTAATTTAGTCGCGGCAACAACTTGCCCACATATTGGACAGCTGTGCCACGACTATGCGAGTCACGGACAAGCCTACCGCTTTCTCCGCGTAAGTCACCTTGTAGCTGCGTAGTGCACATGGAAAGCTACCGAGTTACCTATGTGATTATGAATGCTGTTCTTATTCCTTCGGAGATACTTTGGCGGGATAAGTGGACATGCGAAGTCCTACGCTATTTAATAATGCCTCTATGGTGCGCTAATCCAGACGGCACACAGTAAACTCTCATACTGCCACTGCCCTCCGTCTCCTATAATGACAATTATTGCGACAGTACAGGTACTCAGTGGCGGTGGTCTACACTTATGGTGGCCACATGGCATCTCGCCCTTCCCCCACCTCTCTAGAAATCACTTACAGTACTAGTCGATCGAAAGATCTCGCTTCAATCAGGCTTCGAGACTTCCTCTCGAGTCAAGTTCTCCCCAAATCTTACTCCTGCAAGTAAGCCGAATCTAATGCTTGCGGAACTCCAGTCCTTCTTCCTTGGTCTTATGGTGACTATATCCCCCCTAGGTCGTTTGCCGTCCATATTGCGCGGTACAATCATTCATGGCAGGTCAACACGTCGTCCACGCAAGATACACACATCTTCTCTCCCCTGCAGTTACTCGGATAATGGTCTCTCTTGTCTCTACTAATCTTCTTTACTCTGGGTCACATAGCTCAGGAACAACTCCGCTCTCTCGTGGTTCGAATCACCGGTCCCATGAATGATAAGCAACAATAACTGGTTGGTATGAACAGCCATTATCGGCAATCTTATCTAGAGAAATTTAGCACCCAGATTCTGCTGCATCCGATTGGAGCATGAGGTTGTCTGAACAGTACTCCGATCAGGCGGTGCGCTGTCCCGCCACTGCTCCGTGCATAACGTAGAGCTTTTTTCAGGTCTGTCCGTCAGCTCTTCAACTGACGTCGCTCCCTCGAAAAATCTTTCTTGACAGCAAACAGGACAGTGAGCCCCGACTCATGGATATGAGTGCACGCCAGGACGGTACAGCTGCGGATTCCTCTTGCTTCCTACAGCGGACTAACCCTACAATCCTCCTGGCCCTCAGCCTACGCCTGGGGCACTTTACGGCCTAGGGAGCACGGATGGGAGGATAGCACGTGCGAGAAGGAGCCCACGAGCTGAGAGCAGGCCTCATGCTGTGGCTGCCTGCGCTCCTCTCCTAACGCCGACGGATGGGACCCCAAGCCATTCCGACTTGCAAACCATTCGTGATCAACGAGGACAAGATGACAGGGCAGGCTCGGCCTACACAACATTTGCCCTCTAGGGGCGGGCTCATATAATGATACTCAAGCCAGTCTGCTTGGCCTAAACCTTAGCTTCCCCAACATACTGACATTCCCTGAGTTCTATCAGGAGGCCTACGGAGCGTAGATCCCTTGGTTGAAGCATACTTTCTGTTCCATGCCTTTCCCACTAGTGGGAGCTCACCTGACATTCATCATGTACACATGCGCTCCCCTCAAAAGTGGCGAGCTATAAGGTACACCATGGACGTTCTGCGCCCTGTACTCAGGCGCGCGAGGTTGTGGGGAGACCCTGGCCCTGTGGCATCAGTTCATCAGCTTGGAGCCCTGCACAAACAAATTAACAGAACTCTGCAGCTACCCGCACCAAAGCTCTAACAGCTTCTGCCCCTCTGGTCTTATTGTCTCATTCCTCTGATGCCACACCAAGGACAACTCGACAATTTCCCAGCTCATGAGTAAGCTCTTGCTGGAAAGCGATAACTTGAACATGAAGCCTGTTGAATCTGACGCACCTATACCTGCACACCCTGCTGGTCTCCTCTTTATTAGGTGCCCATCTTCGGTCCGACAAGGAGTTGGCAGCAAGAGCAATTCAAAGGACAATACACATCGATAACGTCACCCTACCCACTCCATACTCCCCTCAGTATGCATATTAACAACATTGTTGTGGCAATATTGACCATGGTTTGGATGACACATCCACATTATAGGGTTCAAAGTACACCATTAACCTTGAGGGCGTTCAGGGGAATCCTCTCCAAACAGTGGCATAAATCGGGGCAATAACTCCACCGCCCCCAAGGTCCTAGTGTAGTCTCCTCAAATCAAAATAGCGAGAGCCGGAATGTTCGGCAGGACTACTAGTCCGACCATGCAACCGCACAGTATTACCCTAGCCTCTCACCCCAGTCGCAATACACCCGACAACTGGCCGGCGCCGACACCTGACAACAGCCTCCCCTAAAGCCCGCGATAGGTACTAGCGCAAGTCTCATTTTCTCACGGTATCAATTTAGTCCCTTCTGGGGACACCTCAGCTTCAGCCGCACGCCACACATTCAGCGCCGATACGCCCGTGTAGTCCAAACGAGTCCCTAGAGGCAAACCGACACAGGTAATCCAACTAACTCACTTTGTCACCTGGTTGCGAGTATTTATGACAAGGGCGCCTTCCTCCACCCTCCACTCCACACACAAAACATTGGGGGGCCGTCATGAAAAAAGGGAGTGACCTAGATCGAGTGGTCAGGGGCCCATATCGGCTGTGGCGACTAGGGACATGCTGCCTTGACCTTTACCCCGGCTGTACTTCATGCAAACGTGTGACGAGAGAGTCCAAACGGTCTGTGGCCCAACACAGATTGGATGATCTCTTCGGGCCGTGGGGTGCCCCAAATTAACACGATTTCTGAGGAGGCGAGCCAGTTATGTGTATGGTTATAACTATACCATCCACAACTGCGAGCGCCTGCGGGCATCCATACCCTTACCTCTGGGACTTCGCGTCTTCCCATATTCCTGTTATGAGCCACATTAAGAGGGAAATGCCTAAAGCCACACCGTTATACAAAATGAGCCGCCTAGTGTGGCAAAACGGACGGGTTTCTACGCTGGCCTCCAGAGGACCTTTGTGGAAGACAAGGTGATCCCATTGAGAGTCACTTACTAAGCGGCAAAAAAAGTATACTGTGACAAACTGGATTGAAAAATCTAGACCCTTCTATTCCACAGAAATTTCTGGTTTTCTGTACCGCCAAGTTCATACTGGAGAAAATCCAGTCAATGAATATCAAAGACGTGGAGCAAGGAGGTTTTTTAAAAAGTGTAGATCTTTCATATCTAAGCAGTATATAACCACGAAGAAAGTCAAGATCATTGATCGACACCATTTAAATTCATGGAATACTATCTAATAGAACAGCTAAAAGGCACGCTAGAAAATCCTAGTATTGGAGCTTAATGAAGGGGGGAACTAGTGCACACAGAGGTCTAGAGCGGTTATCCTTAGGGTAAGGTTGAGGGGGGGGGGGGGGGGTTGAGGTTCTTTTAGTTCACCATGATTTGTTTCAACACAACACATTCCTTTGGACTTTCCGGTCCATGTTTAGGGAGGGGAAGAAAAAAAGTGAAAAAAAAAGGAGACATCGAACCTATAGCTGGTAGGCAAAGCCTATTGGAGGGAAAGATTTGACACCACTCGAGCTGGGTAATGATCGCTGTCGGTCTTCTAGAACCGTTCTATGCCCGCAATTGAACTTTATGATGATTTGTTTAGTTTATCTTAATATTTGGTCTTCTGAAAAATAATAATTTTTTCAAAAAATACTGCAGAAAGCACTTATCAAGATATATGGGTATGGACATATTCATATACCTCCTAGTGTTTTTTTTATCTAAAAAGCAAAAGATTGTAATATGTATGTATCACTGATGTTAAAAAATAAAGGTAAGAGACGTTCTATTATTCTGTATCTGCATTAATTGTTTAATAAAAATTATCTGATTTAAAAAAAAAGAAAGGTAAGTCTGTAGGCACACGTACATAGAAGGCTGTCAGTCACTGATAAGACCGCCTATTGGACTCCTTAACCCCGAAATGTAATTGAATATATTACAGGCTGTACTAAATAATTCTCCACAAAACTTTATATCAATATTCTCAGCTCTTCCTGCTGTATAACATGCTGCCTGCAGATCAGATTGTGGTTTAATGTGACAGGTTCCCTCTATGGGTAATTCAAAATGCATGTACTGGCGGCATGTAACATACGCGCCGTCAGTATATCGTGTCTTTCGGGAGCTCGCCGCGGATTGCGGGGGGACTGGGCAAGCCCACCGGTCCCCATTGACATTCATTACTCGCGGTGCGTAATTCGCCGCAAATAATTGATCATGCCATCTTCTCCCCCGTGCGCTGTACCAATACATCGTATTGCACGAGTGGTGAGAGGAGGGCGTAATCCATACACTATGGAGAATTATGGATTACCGTTATTTCAGCGAGCATCTCGCCCTTATTAGAGCGCCAAGACCCAGCGAAATGCGCGCCGAAATTACGCCGTGTGAACATACCCTAAAGGGAAATTACGGTAATCCATAGTAATCCACGGTAATACGGTAATCCAAATCCCCTGGCGTAATTGCGGCCATACTGTACATGCTGCAATTACACCGTGTGAACATAGCCTAAGGCTTCACCCTGTAGCAATGAGGCCTGGGATGCAGAGCGTGGATTTGTGGACTGAGAGGAAAGCATGGCAGTGTGGCCATCTATCTGGTACCTGAATTGCTACACACTGAAAGACGTTATAGGCAATGACTGGGGCGCATGCAGGCCCAGAGCCCATTTCTAGTGGGATGATTCCATAAACTATACAAGTGGTTGGAGTCTATGAAAATCTGTGCCAGAACTAAGCATTGTGTTGGCATTCTTGATACAGAAATTAAACTGCTATTTCTTGTCAATAGAATCTACCATATAATGTTTAGGAGATAAGATAATAGATAGAATCTTACACCATACTTGTGTGCATACAGTTACAAGACAAAGTAAGTGAATGCTTTGAAATTTACCATGATATTTAGCAATTGATATACCAGAAACATGAAGGTTTTATTGTTATCTCTCTAGCTCACAATTATAGCCAAACACAATAAGACTGAAAACACACAGACAGTTGTACAGTTCTTATGTCTTATAGACCAAATTGGGTGACGTCCACAGTGCAGGGAGAAAAAGTAAGTGAGTCCTTAGGAGATGTTCACACGGCGTTTTTGAATAAGTTTTCAGATACGTTTTTACATCCCGAAAAATGGACTCCAAAATGTATTCATCAATGTTCAGTGTGATATACGTTGAAAGCAATGTAAAACACGTATCAGCGTTCAGTATACATTGTTTTTTAAGGGTGCGTCTTTCTGAGGCCGTCATCCCGGATACCGTTTCATAGAATTGACAAAGTCAATTCATGATTCGTTTTATGCAGCAATGACACCCAATTTAAAACTATAGGGTGCGGTTGGGGGCTGGGGCTGCAGCTGGGGGGGGTTGGGGTACGTCTTCAGATACGTTTTACGCAGCGCTTTTCAATCCATTTTTCGGATTGAAAAATACCATGTGAACATCCCCTTACATTTAACAACAGTACATCCCCTTTTTTTTTTTTTAACCGAGTTTTTTATTGACACGTTTGAAGCATACATAGTTCCAGTCCACTACCCATAACAAACCAAGTCAAGCATAGACCCTATTAACAGTAATAACATACAATTAAAACCCAAAGATACAACCAAAAAGAAATAACATTTAACAAATACCAACCCAATACCCCTAACCCCTCTGAATGCCACAACAGTCAAGGTCTTAATTCCACCACTACCCTTACTTAATCCAAACCTGACAACCAAATAGAGCCAGTCCGCCTACAAATAGACATATAAATCTGTGGAAGCCCACGCGCTGACCCATGAGTGCCATACTATTGTTAGTATATTTACAATTTTGCCATAGGCAATCTTAAACTCTATCAGTAAAACACTAAAACGTAACTTTTTTTATGGTACACCTTACCTCTATGCACACCTATTTAAAAACGCCTGATTTCTAATGACCTCAATCATTAAAACCCTTTTTGTTTCTCTCTGAAAGAGGGAATAACCCCTTTCGTAATATCAAGTCTGGTGAAACCCCACCCTATTAACAGAAGAGCCTTATATCATAGCAAAGTACTTAGCTCCATGCAAAAATTTAGTGTCTTTAAACCTATTTGCTTCTAGTTGCATCCAGTCCACACTAGATCAACCCTCGAGCAGAAAACCGTCTAATATCCCTGATGAAAGCCAGTTAGCTGGTGTGAAACAATGTCGGCAGTTCAGATATGACGATTTAATTGTGATTTCTTACACCTCTGTCAACAAATTCACCCTCTGCAGGGAGTCACAGGGGCCTTATATGTTCTGTGTCCATATATTAGGGACGACTCTGGGCCCAAGTATTTGGCTTGGGATCCCTTACTGAAGCTAGTACTTTGCTATAGATATAGAGCTCTTCCAGTTAATAGGTGGGTTCCACCAATACTTGATAATAGAAAGCGGAGTTATTCCACTCTTTCAAAAACAAAAATGGGTTACATGATGAGTTAGAAATCAGTTTTTAATATAGTGTGCATAGAGGTTAAGAGTTATACATAAAAAAGTTACGTTTAGTGTTTTAACGATCGAGTTGTTTTGCCTAAAATAGTGAATATAGTGATCAAAAGTCACTCTGTTCACTTGCGAGATTCCCTAATATTTTTGGAAGTATTATACTATTGTTTAGAACCCTAATATCTCCTCCACTCACCTTTGTTACTTTGAGAGGGCCTATAAATCCACTGCCAATCCCTAAGGAAATACCACGTTTTTTCACTAAATGAGTTCCACTATGTCCCTTATTTCCTGTGGTGTTTTCTTAATAAAGATTCACCATTTTATTCTGAAAATCCATCAGTCTACCTTTCTTTATGTATTCCGCCTCCCTTCTGTCAAGGAAAGGAAACGCTTAAAACCTGTTTTGTACTACCATTTCGAGCGATGGGTACATTCCTGAGTGAGCCACTTGGTCAAGAACACCTTATTTGCCATCAGAAAAAAAGATATGAGCTAATAGCAAATATTAGAGCACATAACTGTGGTTATATATGAAAAATCAAAAGCTAAACGGGAGAAGGCCATATCAAATTTAGCCATCCCCTGAGAAAGACCACTACATCTTTCCAGAAGCCTTGGGAGTCTGGACAATCTCATATTCCATGGTATAGATCTGACCCTGGTTTTTGACACTTGGGGCATGCAACCAACCTGTCTGGCTTATCTGGGCTAGGAGTTATATCGAACCCATATATAGCATGGTGTATGATTTTGAATTGCGATTCCCTCCAACTCTCACAAGGGATAATCTTACTGACTAAATTCCAAGCCCTGCCAATATCGATAGAGGGTAAAGTCTGCACATCCGCCCATTTGGCACGCCCATCTTTTTGAAAAAGTGGAGGCCTGCTGCCCATCCACTGACATGCCTTAAGAGTCTGTGATAGTGTAGATAATGAATTCTTACGTGGCGGATCCCCAATTAAATTGTCAAGCCAATTAGACTGAAATTCCCTCGAATAACGTTTTCACAATGAAGCGGAATTGTAAAAAGCTCAGATATTATGAGAAAAACCCAGAAAACCAACCTCCTTTTGTTGTACCCATCTTAACTTTAATCTCACAACTAGATAGAAATCTAGTGTTCCGAGGGATGATAAAGAAGTTTTCACCTTTGTATCGACCCCGTTTACTTCCTCCAACTTTCGAAATTCTGGATTATATTCCTATCCTTGGGGAAACTCTCAGGGTGCCCCCATAAGTTGCATGTGTTTCGAGCACTGAAAAGAAAGACCCATCATTTTCCCCCCGTGTTGCCTCGACCGCTGATATAGTATCCTTAATTACCAAAGATTTTCAGTACATGAGCTGGGATACAAAGAAAATTCCTGTTGTAATAGCTATTCAAACTCCAAGGCTTCGATATATTACTTTCGAGTCTCACTTCGAAAAAAAATTTGGGACCCCTTTAAACCAATTCAAGCCCATGCCGTAATAAGCAAGCTAGATTGTATGTTTCCGACAGTCATCAGAGAGCACCAAAGCCGCGCCCATATCCCTCGAAACATCAAATTGCCTTAATAATGCAATCCAGTGGTGTCTACGCCCCCATACAAAAGAAGAAAAGGCTTAGTGAGATGTGTTGGTACATCTAGGTGCTTTTCAAAGCAAGGGAATAGGTCAGTAAGGGATACAGAATTTAGTAATGGCTAATCATTATTTAATCAAGTGACCCAACACCATAATTATAGGGGCAAATTGTTCCATTTTAACGGAGAGTCCGTTTCTATTTTTTTGAATAATATGTGCCTTAGTTCAACTTATAAATAGACACTGGGTATTTTCCCTATAAGTAATCCCCCGAGGTATTTTATACTAACATTATGCCCAAACGCACTGGAAGGTGATCATTATCTTTTTTCCCCCACTTTAGATAGATAACCTCCCCGGCGAAATATCCAGAATATCACATTATCAACATTGATCCGAGAGGCCTAAAATACTTTCACCCGAATGGTGAAATCAACCATCGCTGTATAGGCCCCTACCACCTGTCCCTCCCTCGGTGTCAGACATAAACAGCAAAATGTCATCTGCCAAAAGCGCTGATTTTTAATCAGTTGACCTGCCAATCCTTATCCCAGGAATGTCCTGAGCATACCCCCCCCTCAATGGCTCAATTACTATCTGTTTGCGATGGAAATTTTGAACAAGAAGTGGGAGGAGAGTGGGCACCCCTTGGTCGCGTCCCTTTTTGCATTTCAAATACCTGCGATAAGAATCTTGGAGTATATAATTACTCCGCTCTTTGCTGACTATGTAAGGAACGAAAGAAAAGGCATAAAAGCTCCCGAGAATCCTATGAACCAAAAACTAACACTATACAGCCATTGCCAAGACACAATGTACAAAGCATTCCTTCCCTCGGCGTCGATGGACATAATACGCCGAGAGCCAGTAATTGAGGGTTAATCTATTCTCGTCAAGGACTGTATTACCTTACGATGTTATACAGCAACTCTGGGCCCAGCAACAAATCTGACCTGTAAAGGTGGATATCAGTTTAGGGAGATGGTCGGCCATCTAATCCGCCAAAATCTTTGACAGAAGTTTCAAGTCCACATTAAATCAATGATAGGGCCCTGTAAGAGGCAGCCAATGATAGATCTTTAACTGTGCTTTGGCAACAAAGCATTATATACGCTGTGGTTGGTGGGACACCGGGACTAGCCCGACCCTCCAGTAACCTCATTAAATAATTCGACTAAATCTGGGGCAATATGAACACTCGTAATATTTATAAAATTGCCCCGGTGAAGCCATCCGGGCCCTGGGGCTTTAATTTATTTTTTAACCGCCTTAATTGTTTAACCCTAAGTTCTTCGAGGGTAATGGGGGATTCAGTCTATTCCCAACGTCTTTCACTGTTCAAAGAGGGCAATCCCAGAATCTATCAAATCAAAAATTTGGAATGGGAGTTGACCTACCCTCCCCGTCCCTGGAGTATAGGACTGATAAAACGACTTAAGATATTCGTTTATCACCTTTGGGTGGGACTGTCAAGAACCCGTACTATCATTTTAAGGACGGCAAATGAGTCACCTCCCTTTTGGCCTCGGTAAGTAAGAGAGTGTTACCAAGTTGCCATAATTTACCTCTTTGTTTGTTACCAAATCTGAATAGTATGCACACCTCCCTGGCAGAAAATTACCATAGCCCTCTTTCTTCTCTAACCAATTTTCGTACTGCTCTTTAGCAAATAATTTGCCTAGCATTTTTTTGTTTGGGGTAACATCGTTCTGAAACGTTGTTAGTGCTGTACTCAAGCTAAGAGCTAGCTACATTTATCCATCCCTGTCTCACTCCTTTTTTAATTTTTTGCAACATATGCTATAAGGAAGTCGCGCCCCGTTAATATCTACTGGCTTCCTTTCCCCCTTCCTTCCTTTCCGCTCCACGTTTCCCAAAGGGATCAGCGGATTGCTTTGGGTTTCTCTGCATTCAAGGCCCTGAATTCCATCCCACTAATTCTGCAACCTCGAGTTGAAACTCCCTCTCCTTTCTCCGCAAAGAAGATGGAAAATCTCCATATGAAATCGGTGCCCCTCGGGATGTTATCACTTAATGTCATCGGCCTTCGGGGCATGATCTGAAATTATAATGTCGTCTATCTTTGCATGCCTGAGTCGGGACTTCAGAGAAGAGGAGACTAGACAGTAGTCGAGTCATGGACCGGCGAATAGAACATATATTCCCTTCCTTCAGGGTGCAGCAGTCTCCAGGTGTCTATCAGCCCCGTCCTCTCTAAAAACCCGACCATAGCCAACTCGAGACGCGCCGATCCAGTGGATCTTACCCTCGATCTCTTGCGATCCTCCTTTGTATCAACAATGGCATTAAAATCTCCCCCCACAATTTTCATCCCGGTAGAATCTGCCAGCACTCAGCGCGACCAGACCAGAGAGAAATTTAACTCTGGTCCCCTTCATTTCGGGCAGTAAATATTAAAGGAAACTAACCATGTCTGTTCGGGTAAAGAGTGTCCTGTGCTCCCTTATCTTCTAGATCACTACATTGATCTAAAACTTTGACTAATTGTAGATTTTTTGCTCAGCAATGTTATAACTCCCCCGCTTTTGAATTTACAGCTGGGGATCCTAAAACTACCTTTCCCCTTTCCACATTTTTTCAGTCAGTCGGGTAAAAATTCCCCCCGACCTCCAGGTGTGTTTCCTGAGCAGGGCAAGGTCAGCTTTTAGAGCGCTTTAAAAATGTCTAAGCACCCACATCCTTTTTTGAGGCGATCGAAGGCCTTTTAACATTCCATGTAATAATACGCATGGTTGTGCTAATTGCAGATAACCAATTGACTTGTAGTTGCCAATCCCCATAATAAAACTCTAACAAATTTTTCGAACTGTCCCAAAATCTGAAACATAAAAAAATGGTAAAACATGCACTTATGCACATGCTTAAATCCGGAGAGAAGAAGTCACAACCTCACTAAGAAAGCAGTGCCACAAAACTTCCTTTTTTTTATTATTTTTCCACGGTACATCTCAGACACCTACCATCTAAACAGTTTCCCTGAGAAAAATCCCTAGCCCCTCCCTCCCCCCCAAGAAAACATTTATGTTACACCTGTTAACTGGCTTCATATAACAAATGTCATATAAATAGATTTAATGTCAATTTTAGTATTAGTAACTAGAAAATGGACATCATAAAATGTATATACCAAACTGTAAAATATAAATTACGCAATAAACCCGACATTTTGCACCATGCACCCCTGACACATTTTAAACTAAATATGAGAAAATTGCCAACAGTCAGGAAAACATACTCCAGCCTCAGATCATGTCAAGACACGATCCGCACTAAAAGGATATCAATGATACGCCAGATCCTGAGAATGCCTTTGTAAAATAGTGTTCACAGTTCTGTCACCATCTCCTGCTTTCAGGTTCGTTGACATTGCCAAGCTTTGGCTTCTTATCATGGCCCTGATGCTCTTTATATTCTCATCCATCTTTCGTTTTGCGGCGTTGTCCATCCGACCAAGATGACTCGTAGGCCTAATCCCTCCACCGCTGATTGCGGATCCCTGAAGAAGAGAGGCGGACCCTCCGATTGGAATACTTTCAGTGTCGCTGGGTATAATAACGCAAATTTACGCTGAGTTCTATGCAATTCTGAACAAATAGCGGAGAATGCTCTTCTTCTCCTGGTGACCTCCGCTGAGAAATCTGCGAATAACAAAATCCTTCAACCATGCAATTCGAATTCCGGGGGCTAAGATCTTTTGGACCTATACAGGCCCTAGAATCTCCGCTTTAATTAATCATAATATCCAGGGTATTTGCAGATTGCCGTTCGTGGACGCTCTTGTTCCTTTTGTTTCCTCCTCCTCCCGCTGGTCCTCCTGGCACATTTGGAATCCGAACTCTCCTGGTCTGGTCCCAGTCTCATTGAGCACGTTCGAACGCTTGCATTTCCGAGTATCCTTATAATGCGGTATCCCTCCTTTCACAAAGGTTATAAACGCCTGCCATGGGATAAAAGTTCTGGAACTCCTATCAACTTCAAATTACCTCTCCGAGACCCCACGGGTCTCTTTTTCTCCAGATCATCACATTTCTCCCAGAGCTTTTTATTATCTTTGGCCATTTCCTGGAGTTGAAATTGGAGATCCTCCACATCTTTTTCAATAGAAAGAGCCCGCTCCTCCACATCATCTAGTCGCTCATCATGCCGAGCCACGGTACTTCTTTAGCTCCTTCAAATGGTGCCAGACCATGGTATTTTTAAAGAGGCTTGTAGATCTGGTAAGAGATTTCTTAAGAATCCACTTCTAATCCGCAATATCTGCTTCAAGTCAGTTATATTAAAGCGTGAAGGTAGAGGGTCCCTCGCAAGGTCTAACATATTAAGGCTGAAGGAATCAGAAAGTTGGACATGTCATATTCTTTTTTGGTCCCCAGGAGGCAGTGTTTCTTCTCCTTTTTGTTTTTTTCAAAGCACTCCTGGTCTTGGCTGACATTTTCACTAACGAGATATCTGTCCCCGTGTAATAAGATTATAGGTGAGGCTGTTCCTGGATTTTAAATAGCAAACCTGGGGGCTTTTCTGACCTCATTAACACCCTGGTGTGACAAGGGACAGTCCGAGACTATCTTTTTTTCAATCAATCAGTAGGATTTAGAATTAGACTGGAGACCATTGGTAGGTGTTAGTATTAGAAGATCTTATATTTCTCTGCCAGAGGAGCTTGAGACTTAGTCCCTCATGGAGCTTGAGCAGGTTTTACTTTTCAGTAACCCCTGCTGGGTTCATGCACTTTGGAGTCTCAGCTTGCAGTCCAGCAATAGGAATTGGAATTAGATTGGAGACCTTAGGCAGGTGTCAGCAGCAAAAGATCTTAAATTTCTCTGCCAGAGAACTGCACTGTTAGCCAGGTAAGGTATGTGGCCATGTCAGGGGCTGGAGACTTAGTCCCTCATGGAGTCTGAGTAGGTTGTGGTCCTAAGTATATATTTGCTGATCAGCAGCCATAATTTGTGCCGGGCTTTATAAGGGTAGCATGCAGGAGTTAGCTCAGTTCTTGGTGACCCTAGGTCCACAGATGCCTGCCTGTATCACATGCTGCAGGCAGCCCACTTTATGCTGATGCTGCGTGCTGGGCTTTCCAAGATGGCGGGCACCATGCGGCCGCCGACACACTGCCGCCCGAACTCTCGCCTGCCAGCGGGTGATGACCGCGCTCCCACTCCCCGCTTCACTCACGCTGCGGTCCCGGCATCATCTGCCACTGCGGTGACCCTATTTCGGCCAGCTAACTTCGCCCGTTCTGTACGGCGGGCACGAGGGGTACGGAGCCTCCTCTATCCGCGGCTGAGCATCGCGGCGCCGGAACCGGAAGTCAGTATATCCCCTTTAGCAGCAATTAATATTTATACAATGTTGAGGAGACATTTTAGACTATTCCTGCAAATATGTTTCAGCTCATAATGCAGGTCACATACCCTGTTTCCCTGAAAATAAGACACCCCTGAAAATAAGACATAGTGCATTTTTTTGATGCAATTCAGAGTTTGGTTGCTTATGCTGATGTTTGTGATGAAATCACTACAGTATATCAATACATGGTGATGTTTTGTTCAACAATAAATGTGAATTATTGTTTTTTTTCTATGAACATCCCCAAAAAATAAGTGTTAACTCGTCTTTAGGAGCAAAAATTAATATAAGACACTGTCTTATTTTCAGGGAAACAAGGTATATATTGTGATTTTCTCTCTGAGGCCTCAACTACAAACCTTATAAAGTGAGAAGATGGGAGATCAACCTTGACATCAAAAACAATATGCAATAACTTGATCTCTCATTGTCTTATCTTCTTTCTATTTAGGTCTCTACAATATAGGATCCTCTGTTGATATCTTCTATATAAGATCATTTTCCTGATGGACCCATTTCGGATGGATAAGGACAGAGACAAGATGGCAGAGAGTCTAGTACATCTAACTCTAGAGATCCTCTTCCGGCTTACTGGAGAGGTGAGAGATTCTGGGGATGACGTCACATCATTCTTCTCTATGGATGGAGAGGTGAGGACTCTAGAAATGTATGGAGATATTTATTCATGGATCTCTCCATACACAGGATTACACAGTAGTGAAGAAGACCTCTAGTGAGCGCTGTCAGGGCCCTATGTCTAAAGGTTGGGGAAGAATCCTGAGCCCAATCACAGAGTCTCCAACACATGAGGAGATCAATGTACAGAAGATCCTAGAACTGACCAACAAGATGATTGAGCTGCTGACTGGAGAGGTGACACTGCTGGGAGTGCTGGGACATTATACAGTAACGCTATGAAGGGATCTGGGTAATGACTGTATCATTGTATGTGTCAGGTTCCTATAAGAGATCAGGACGTCACTGTCTATTTCTCCATGGAGGAGTGGGAGTATTTAGAAGGACACAAGGATCTGTACAAGGACATCATGATGGAGGATCAGCAGCCTCTCCCATCACCAGGTAACAGACAGGACCAAATCCACACGTCCTGTATTATCTGTATATAGAGAACGTATTCACTCACTGTATGTGTTTCCTCCAGTTCCATCCAGTAAGAGAACAACACCAGAGAGATGTCCCCGTCCTCTTCTTCCTCAGGATTGTAAGGAAGAAAATCCCGATGTCCCAGAGGATTATCAGGTAGATGGAGAGAAGGTTCCACCAAATATTCCCTGTGATGTCTAGAAGACCTGAGAAGGTCTTGTGTTCAGTCTTCTTTATCGGGCAGTTTTATATGACCTATTCATGGAGGAGATGCAGGAATAATATTGCTGTGTTGTCAGTTTTGGTCATCATGATAGTTAATTAACCTTTCATCTATAATATTCCCTGTGACTTCTACTCTATGATGACTTTTACAAAATCTCTTTCACAGCTTATGAATCGGTGGGAAGGTCTGCCCAATGTTAATATTATAGAGACATATGTGCAGGGTGATGAGCAATGTATAGAGGACATTCATACTGGTAACCACTCAGGTGAGTAGTAACTGCTTTTTCTAGAAAGGAATCACAAAATCCCCTTGTTCACCAGCTGTTTAAGGGCATGTCCCCACGGCACGGGTTTGCGGACGGTTTTTCAAACGGTTTGCGGTTTTGCAGACCGTCTGAAAAACCATCCGCAAACGAGCACAACGGGCTCCTATGGAAAACCCGTGCAGCAGACCCCACTGCACATTTTTCTGCCCGGCGGTTTTTCCGCCCGCGGGCCACCCGGGAAACATTCAACGTGCACATTTTTCGGTCCGGTTTTCGACAGAATATGTGCAAGTGAATGTGAAGGGCTTTTCTCCGCTCATCGTGGAGAAAAGCTTCCCTTCCCGCGGCCGTGGGCACGGCCCACAAACCGGACAAATCCTGGTCGGATAAACCGAACGGTATTTGTCCATTGCCGTGTAAACGGGCCCTAACCCTTTAACAAACATGGCATCTAAGGAATCTCCTTCTGCCACCATTTAGTCAGTTAACAATTTATAATAGAATTTTGCTACATGCTCAGCGATTCGTATAGAAATTATTCACAAATGTTAAAAAATATCTATGTAACTTTAAGGCTATATTCTTCAAAAACAATAAAATCAGTTTCATTTTTGGCAGATGGCTTCACGGGGAGCTCAGAGGGACAACTGATGTCTTCAAATTTTAAAGCAGATGAGCCTGGTGTCACGCAGGATACCTATGAGGAGCATGCCATTCTTCCAGAGACACCATCAGCCCTTCACAGCAACGATCTACCATCTTGTTTTAATCAATTCATAATTTTTGATATTTTGCAGCCTGTTGGGAAAAATGAAAGTCAGAGTGTGAAACATCAAGGAGCTCACCCAGGGGTGAAACATCAAGGAGCTCACTCAGGGGAGAGACCATATGCATGTTCAAAATGCGGGAAAGGTTTTATCAGGAGATCACAGCTTGTCACACATGAGAAATTTCACTCAGGGGTGAAGCCACATGCATGTTCAGAATGCGGGAAATGTTTTATCCAGAAATCAGATCTTGTTAAACATCAAAGAGTTCATACAGGGGCAAAGCCATTTTTATGTTCAGAATGTGGGACACGTTTTTCAGATAGATCAACTCTGGCTAAACATAAGAGAAGTCACACCGGGTTGAAGCCATTTTCATGTTCAGAATGTGGAAAATGTTTTACACGTAGAACACATCTTGTTAACCATCAAAAAATTCACATCGTGAAAGAACCATTTTCATATTCCGAACATCCGAGATCTTTTATTTTTCAATCGAGTCTTGTTAATCATGAACGAACTGACCTAGTGGAGAAGTCATTTTTATGCTCAGAATGTGGCAAAAGTTTTTTCAAGAAATCAGATCTTGTCAAACATCAAAGAGTTCATTCAGAGGTGAAGCCAGTTTTATGTTCAGAATGTGGAAAATGTTTTCAAGACAGATCAACTCTTATTGCACACCAGAGAATTCACACAAAAGAGAAGCTATTTTCATGTGCAGAATGTGGAAAAAGTTTTATATGTAAATCACATCTTGTTAAACATGAGAGTAGTCACACAGGGGTGAAGCCTTTTTCGTGTGCTGAATGTGGGAAATGTTTTAGTGTTAAATCAAGTCTTGTTACCCACCAAAGACTTCACACAGGGGTGAAGCCATATACATGTTTAGAATGCGGGAAATGTTTTACACGCAAAATACATCTAGTTCACCATCAAAAAATTCACACGGGGGAAAAACCATTTTCATGTTTAGTATGTGGGAAATCATATATCTTGCAATCACGTCTCGATGAACACGAGAAAACTCACACAGGGGAGAGGCCATTTTTATGTTTAAAATGTGGGAAATCTTATAGCCTCAAATCAACTCTGGTTAAACATGAGAGAACTCACACAGGGGAGAAGCCATTCTCATGTTTAGAATGTGGGAAATGCTTTAGCTTTCAATCAACTCTCGTTAAACATAAAAGAACACATACGGGGGAGAAGCCGTTTTCATGTTTAGAGTGTGGAAAATCTTTTATTTGTAAATCGCAGCTAAATATCCATCAAAAAATTCACACTGGGGAGAAGCCGTTTTAATGTCTAGAATGTGGGAAATGTTTTTCTTGTAAATCATATCTTATTACACATCAGAGAACTCACACAGGTGAGAAGCCATTTTCCTGTTCTGAATGTGGGAAATGCTTTAGCCAGATGTCGCAGCTCACTAGACATCAAAGAACTCATACTGGAGAGAGGCCATTTTCCTGTTCTGAATGTGGGAAGTGTTACTCTCACAGGTCTAATCTAGTTAAACATCAGATGAGGCACATAACAGAGAAGCAATTTTTATGATTAATATCTGGAAAGTGTTTTGTTCAAATGTCAACACTGGAATATTGCATGTAGAATATTTCACATTATTAAAAATATAACTGCATCTTAAATGGGATGTATCACTTCATCAGTTCGGCTGTTTTCTTGAAGTTTGATTCTCTCAGTTCCTGAAATCCAGGGGCGTTTCTTCCCCTCCCAGCTGGGTGTTTCTTAACTGAAGGGGGATGACATCATCCACCACCCCTTCACTGTTCATGCTCTCTCCCAAGTCAATATGTTCCACCCATCCCTCACTGAGTCCACATGTCACTGTCCTCTCCCTATGCAGTTTACTGAAGAGTGTTCATACCAGCAGCTGCATCATCTGTATAGCCTTCTGAATGAGCACTAATTCATTCTCTCACAGCTGAGTTGTTACAGTTGAATCCAGTCTTCTATGAACTCCTCCAGAGCACATATCAATCTCCCTTCCATGTTTACACAAGGCACCGAGGCACAATTCTGCTGTTTTCTGATTGTAGAAACAGCTGCAGTGTCACTGTGGAGCAGCTGGCTGTACAGAGTGAAATTGTTGCCGGACCCTTATTCTGAGTGAGAGAGGCAGGAATGCGCGGTCCCATGAATATGACCAGAGGCCAAACAGAATGTAAATTAGTAGAGCCATCAGCCAATGAAATGAAAGGAGATGGAATCCGACCGGCACTGGGGAACAGTGTTTACACAAAACGAAGATAAGGGAGGCAGTGAAAACAAGACCGCTTTGCAAATGACATCCAATTGCAAAGTTGCTTGTTTTCACTGTCCCCTTATTCTGAAGACCATTTAATGTAATGTTACAACCCCTTTAAAGCTTCTTGTTATGGATAAAGCTTACCTGGAATTTAAAGCTTCACGTTTGGGACAATCTTTCTTTTTTAAATAAGTTATTGTATCACTATACAAGTATGTTACCAGTGCTCCTTATCAACACGATTCAACAGGCGTAACCCAGAGGTAGCTGGTATTGGTAAACAAACTCTGAAAGAAGGTCAAATAACTCCAAATAAGTCCAACAGCACAGAGGCTTAGTAAAAAGTATTTTGCTTTCACTCACTATAGTGGATAAATTTTTTCTGGGTTTAGTAAAGGGGAAATATTTAAAATTTTGAGGTTCAAAACCTTTTTTCCCCCCTTCCCTCACCCAGATGTATTCCAGCCACAAGTGGGTAACAGCTATTTTAGAGCAATTTAAAAGGGTTTTCCCCAAATCATCGTTTATTTTTAAAAACTTGGGGGCAAAATTAAATAATAATTTTTCCCAAAAAACATTGCTTTTTCCCGATTTTGCTTAAATTTTAGAGTTAGTCCCGTTGTTATCTTTTAGCTTGTTTACACAAATTTCTCTAATTACTGACCACCTTTTTTTTTCTCTACGGGGTGGTGTCATCACTCCCGCTTTTGTTCATCAAAAAAAAGGACATCCCTTTCCCTCATTTTTCTGATTTTAAACTTTAAAACTGGGGAAAAAAAAAACTTTTAAGGGGGTGTTCACACGGCGTCTTTGCGGGATGTATTTTGGCATGTATTTGTGCTGCAAAACACCCGAATTTCCCCCTTTCAAATACGGAAAATCTTAGCTTCATTCAGAGCAAATTGGATTACTTGCTTTTTCAGGAGAAAAAGTGACATTAACTTCTTCTGGCCAAAAAAATGTCTTAGGAGGCCGGCACGGGGGTTTTTAAAGTATTGCGGCGGGGGGTTTCCCCGGGGGGGGGGGCCCCCAAAAAAAGGCCCCGGTTTTACCCAGCCCCCAAATTAAGACCACAGTAATCCGGGTCGTGAACCCAAACCGGGCCCGGGCCCCAACCTGAAAAAACCACCAGGGGGACACCCAGGGAAAAATTGGGGCACCTGGTCCGGTGCATCGGCCAGCAGGAGACCCCTGGGGCCGTGGGCCGGCGATCGGGCTGCGGGGGCCCTTTGGGGAAGGCCCGAGTCCCATTTGGCGGGAAACCCCGCATGACCCGGGACACCCGCCGTTATTTGCCTGCATAAACGGGGGGGTTTGGACTTAGAGCGGGGAGATCGGGCGGGGGGAGACAGTGGATTCCACAGTAGTTGGGGGTAAACGGGGGCCCCTGAATGGGAACACTGCCCCCGCGCGCCAGGACCCGGCGGGGGTTGGAGTGTGGGAAGCGCGGGGAAATCCCAGGGGTGGGGGACGCTGGGGTTTTTGTGACGGCGATCCGGGGACCGAAAAGCGGGGGAAAACCCCGCACGGGACTTTGCGCTTCACAGCAGGAGCCTGTGAGTACGGGTCGCGGGGGGAAAATTTTTAAAGTCCCAGTGGAGGGCCCTCGGGACTCTGCCCCTTTAACTTATCTCCCCTGTGAGGGGCCGGAAAGCCCAAAAAGGAACTGGGGAGGGGGGGGGTTTTTTCCCCCTCCTCTCCCCCGCCGATCCCCTTGGGGACAGTACATAAAATTCATACAGGCCCCCGGGGAATTCGGGTTTTTTCGGGAATTTGCCCTCAGTTAACACACGGTCTGCGGGCTTTTTCCTTAGGGGGGAGCACACCCCAGGGGGGAGGGGTGCGTTTGGCCCCCCTGGCTACATTCTCCCCGTTTCACTATCCCCCGTTGCGGCAAAATAGAGTTAATTAAAAGTTTCAGGACTGGGGGGAATGTTGCTCCAAAGGGGAAACCCTTTGGTTACTAATGTTTTTTTTAAAAAATTTTGGGTTTCCCCCCCTGAATGCTTATACATGGGAGAGTGCTGCCCCTCTACTGCTGTAAAAGTTTTATTTCAACCCCTTGTCTCCCCTTTCTGCTTTTCTGAAAAAGTATTCTAGCCCGAGGGGTGTAGCGGGACCCCCCGGGGTTTCCCCCCCAAAGTTCTGGGGCCAAGAATTTTCGTTTTAGAATAATCTTTACTCACAGATACGACAAATTGGCTGGGTTTTTAAAGGGGGCCCGGGTGTTTGATCAAAGACCCCTGCAAAAATTTCCTTTCTAAAAGCCAAAAAATTTTGGACAAATTTTTACAAACCTAGCCCCAATAAACTACGCGTTCTCAAAAAAAACCCCAGATTTAAAATGCCACTACTGCACCCCAAAAACCTCCACAAAAATCAAGCCTAAACAAAAGCAACCGAAACGTTTTTGCTTTCAAAGGCGCAAAAACCCCCATCTTCATGCCTGGAGTTTCCCACAGCCCAAAGGCGTCATCTTCCTGCGAAAACCGCTGACCCCCGGACGCCCCACAACAGATTTTGCTGATGGGCAAGAGGGTTTTTGGGGTTTCGCTTCCCGCCTTAGACAAGAGGGTGGACTTAAAGCAAGCTTCAAACAAGCGGCATTGAAACCCCGATAATTTAAAAACCCCACAAAAGCTGGGTTTACGGGGAAACTCGCCGGGCACCGTGGGAAATGGTATCACCCGGGTGGAAGGGGGAAATTTTTCAACAAACCCTTTATTGACATTTGCAAACAAAATTTACGACCTAGAGAACCGGGGGCGCGTCGAAAAAAAACCTTAGATTTTTATCGGGTTTTACCCGAGGCCGTCCCCCGTTGGATTGCTTTTCCAAAACCCCGACGACAAACCGGGCCCCCGCAATTTGGGTCGACATGCCAAAAGTTTCCCCTTTCCCCAAAGGGGTGGGGCATCGTTAAGGGGGGGAATTCGGAGATCGGGAAAGGAAAAAAGACCCTCGCCCATTTATCGCCAAATTCCAAAAAATTTGGGCATTAAAAAGAGCGGGTTTTTTTTTGGCGTTACCGGCAAATGCGAGGTTTGAGAGTAGAGAATGAGCGCATTATAATATTCCAAAGGGCCCTTTTCCGCAAGTCTACAAAAAACGCAAAGCCTTTCACCGGGCCCGCCAGCCCCCCTACCAAAAAAGGGGAAAGGGAATTTCGATTCCAGCGCTCTATCCCCGAAACGGGGGGGAGGAAAGGGGGGAATGGACAAACATCTATCTACGAAAGGCCTGTGGGCCTAAGAACCTTCCTTCCCCCAAAAACCGCCCCCCAAAGAGTGAAAAAAAGACCCGTGGTGACTCTCCTGGGACTTTAAAAGGTTTTTATGTTGGCTAAGGGGGAAATGCATAATTTTTAGTTTCCCGCCCCCCCTTTTTTAAATCCCCTTTGTCTCTTTTTTTCCCCCCTCCTTTCCCAAAAACCCCCTTTTTTGTGCCGTCTCTTTTCTTGTTGCGGTTTTTTGTCCCCTGGGAGGGGGGGAAATTTTTTTTGATGTTTTTCCCGAATTTTCTATTTGCTAACAAAAATTAAAAAAAATAAACGGGGGGGGGGGTGCCCCCCTTCGGGGGGTGGGGCTCTTGGAAAGGGTTTGGTTTTAAAATTTTTTTGTTTTAAGCTTTTTTTGGCTTTTTTAAAAAAGGCCTCCCTAGAGGCTAAATGTTTACAGGGCAAAGTTTAAATTTTTGGTTTTTGGGAAAAATGTGGTTTTTTTTTCTCCTTTTTCTTACGTCTTAGGCAAGAAGGGTGGGGGGGGGTAGGGAAGGGGCAGCCCCGATGGGTTTGGGGCGTGGCTCCGCCTCCCCCCTAAATTGGGGGAAAAACGGGGGCGCTTTGGGTGGGACGCCCCCCTGTGTCTCTGGCCTGCGAAAACTCGCTCCTGAAAATTTTCCCCATGGGACACAGGTTTAGTGGGGCCTAAAAGTGGGGCGGGGGGTGTCTTCGGGATTTCCAAAATTAAAAAAAAAATATCTTTGGAAAGGGCCCGGTTTAAAAATCCCAGAGAAGGGGAAGCAAGTTGTGACCCATGAAGCGTAAAAGAAAATGGTTTTTTCCTGCAAGAAAAAAACTGGCAAAAAGACAGGTTTAACCCAATTTAAAGGCCCCCCCCCGGTTAGATTCACCAAATTTGGCGAAAAATACCATTAAATCGAGAGGGGGGGCGTTTTATTTTTTGGGAAGGGGAAACCCTACAGTCCCGGGGGGGATCATTTGTTGCCCCGACGGGGATTTATATATATGAAAAGTACTTTTTGCGAACACCACATATACAATTTGTTTTTGTCCCAAGCCCATGCGGGGGGGACGAGAGTCTTTCCCCCCTTTTCGGATTTTTCCCCATTATGAAACCGCTTCTAACCTTTAAATGATGGGGGGGTTTTTTAAAGGGTTCTCGACCCCCGAAAGGGGTAGGGCAACGCCCCAACCGGGGGGAAAAAAGCAGGGGCTCTCCCCTGGAGGTTTTTGGTCAAAAAGACTTGAGGTATTTGATTTTTGGAGGGGGGGTCAACCCAAAATCGCGCACTTTTCCTTCTATTCCTCAGTCCACAGGACATTTTCTCGCTTTGACATGGCCTGTTTTCTTCTTCCCCCGTACCCCAAACGTCACTGACGCGGATATATTTCCAATAGTGATTCAGTTCACCTCCCATAGTACTGTCCAAAGGGGGGGTCATCCCCCCTGGCCCAGGGGCCGAGTCCGGAGGAAATTTTTGGAAACCTTCTTTAAATCTGAAAGATTTCAGGGGCTTTCTTAGGAAACACTGGGGTGCAATTCCCGAAAGACAACGCGGCTCATACGGGAGAATACCCCCCTTTTTGGGGGGACAGCAAAAGGGCGGGTTTGCGCGGGCATTTTTTTTTTTTTTCATTAGCTATGTTACCCCTGAAAGTAAAGCCCCAAAAAAAGAAATTTCGGAGTTGAAAATCCAGTCTACTTCATCTTTAGAATAGGTTTTTTTTAGGGGTCCCCCTGGGCCCCAAAACCCAAAAACCCCTTCACGGAAGGGACAAAAACCCCCCCCCCACTGAACAGTTTCCCAGGGGGAAACTAAAAGGGCCCCAAAAAAAAAACTGGGAACAGAACCAATTTTTATCGTTGGGGCTATGGTGGGCAAGATTCTAGGAATACAGCCAAAAAACCCTGGGGCAGCAAGCCGACATTGCAGCAAAAAAAACCCATCTTTAGGGGCTATCATGACAGAAAATGGGGGAATTGGGGGAAAAAAATTTTTAGACTTTTTTTTAAACCTTATGGGAAAATCCCCATGATTCCAAAAAAAGTGACTTTCCCTTTTTTGGTAAGTTTTTCTTTACCAGGGATTTCGGAGGGGAAAAGAAGCCCCTTTGGAGGCCGAGATTACAGAAAAGGGGTGCGCGTGGGGGTGCGGGGGTTTGGCGAATGGGAAAAAACCCCCAAAAGGCCGGCGGTTTCCCGCGGGGAAAATTTTTTAAGATGTAAGCGCAGGTTTTTCCCCCCAACTGGGGAGGGGCTTTTTAATTTACTTCCCATCTCCCATCTAAGGGGTTAAAATGCCCCTTTTTCGACTCGCGCATTTTTCTACTGTTAAAAACCCCGGAAAGACCCCACTTCGCTGACTTAAATAGACCAAAATTTCCCCGGTGAAACGGACTATAAGATTTTTGCAAAAAAAATGGCTGCCCGGATGCAAAATTTTTTTTCCCCCCAAAAATTTATCCTGCACAGAATGGCTTTATGCTTAAAAGGCACTCTACAAAAAAAAGTTGGACGCTATAGCGGCCAAAGCGCGGCGCGGTCCGGGGGATGCACCCGGGGGGTCCATTTCTTTTTAGCCTGGATGCCGAAAAAGGCCTTTGGCAAGGTTCCTGGCCTTTTTTGGATCTTCTCTTTCCGGCGCGGGTTGGGAACCTCTTTGTCGGGTTTTCCCCCGCCCCCTATGCCCCCAATTCCCCCGGGCAACCCGAAATTTCAACAAAAGCCCCCCAGCTATAGACCTCTATAGAGGAGCTTTTTTTGGGATTCCACTCAACCCTTTCTAATTTTTAAAATTTTCCAAGACCCCCTTTCCCTTTTCCCAAAAACTCAATCCCACTGTTCCCTGGGGTTTTTTTTGTTTTCCCCCAAAAAGGAACTCAGGGTCCAGCCTATTGATGACCTATTTTGATGATCAGGGAAACCCCGGGCAAATTTAAATCCTAAATTTTGATTTATATGGGGGACAGTTGGATCCCTGTCCCGGGTTACACAATCAATGTGGACAAAAGTGATTTGCTCTTTTGAAAGGGCCCCGCCGAGCCCCTCTTGGGCGAGGTTTTATCAGGGTCAGATGGTGCAGAACGCTAAGAAATTTCCTTTGGGGTATGGGGACTAAAAACCCAAATGACCCATACCGCCCCCCCAAACATGGGCCCCGATTTCTGGGGGGAAGGGGGCAAAAATATGAAAAAATTGGGCCCCACCCCCCGGGTTTTTCCCTTTTTAGGGAATGTAATTTTTAAATTTAAAAAGGTTTAAAATTTCCCCGCCCTTTTTGTACTTTTTTTATTTGCTTCCGAATATTTGCGGCCGGGGGGGATGAAAAAACTCATCAATTTCCAGTACAGACAACATTTTTGGGAACCCTAAAAGCCCCTATTCCCCTCATAGTGCTTTCACAAACGCCGTTTCATGGGGGCCTAGGAATTTTTTTTTTTTTCCCCCCATTCGCCTTTTTAATCTGGCGGGTTTGGGGCGTTTTTTTGACAGATGGATGCAAACCCACAACAAATCTTACGATAGTTTTTTCCCAGATCAGAAGGGGTTTCCCCGGCATATCGTCATTAACCTTCTACACTTACCCTATGGAAGCTCCCCCAGACGGGGAAGGCGGGTAGGGTGCTCATCGATATTTGGGGGCATGGCAAAGATTTGGGAAATTTAAAAAAAATTTTAAAACCCCGATACTCTCCTTTTTTTTCTCTTTATACATAACCCCAACCCAGGGAGGGAAGGCAAAAACACTTTTTAGACTATGGCACAGACTTGGTGTACCCAAGTGAAAATTTTATTTCATCCCGACACTAAAAAATGTAATTTATCCCCGAACTGCAAAACCCCTACCCTATAACCCCCCATTCCGTTCTTTATTTTCCCACAGGGATCTTCTATATATCAAGGTGAAACGGGGACCTACAAACCCGATGACTGGGGGCAAAGAGGGTTTTTACCCTGGTTTTCTTAAACCCCCCCACAAACACCCCAACTGTCGGGTTCCCCTTACAAGTATCTTTTTGAGGGGCTTGGATTTTGCGGCAACGTTTGGGGCCAAAATGGCGGAAAGAGATCTGACAACTCCCCCGCTACGTACAAAGGGCACTATTTCACTTTTTAAAAAATTTTTGCCCGGGTGCCAAATTTCTTTGGGGATGTTTATGGGAAAGGGGCGCACAAGCCTATTTACACCGATTAGGGGGCACGGGATGGGCAGGTTCCAAAATCAATTGCTTTAAGTGTGGATTCCAGCAGAAAACCTATATCATTGCCCATGGGGTTCCCCTTGATCGGGAGATTTTGGGGGCTATTTTAACAGAGTTTAAAGAACCAATCCCCAAACGTTTTCATTTTCTGCTAGTTCCCCATGGCGCTGTTTGGTTTCTGCGAAACGAGGGGACAAAACAACCCGGGGGGGAAAAAGGATACTAACGTTTGTGGGGGGCGGCAACGCGCAAAGCTAACTTTCAAGGGGAGGGCTTTTAAAACCCGTGGGGGCCCACTCGGACTTTTTTAAAAATTTAAAATTTATTTCCCAATGCGCGGGGCTGGGTGAGGCCGCCTTTCCCCGAAAAAAAAAAAGGGGGGAGGAAGTTCTTTTAGCTGTGGGAAAGGGTACATAAAAAACTTTGCCCACGGGTATTTTAAGGGGAATATAAAGCGCTGTTTTGAGCCAACTTTATGGGACCAGGGGGAAACAACTGGCGGGTCTGGTTCCCCAAAATTTTCCGCGAAGGGGGTTCTTAAAGGGAAAAATTTTTGGCTTCAAGGAAACTGCTTGTTTGAAGTTTCAAAAAAAACTTTGATGTGGGTTTGGGAATAGTGGCCTCCCGGGGGCAAATTCGCCCGTTACATGTTAAATGGGGGGAAGGGGGGAGCCGCGCACCTGGGGCTAACGGTTTTAAAAAAAAAAAAAAGGGGGGGGATGAGACCCCCCCAAGACTTAGAAGTTTTTTTAGGATTTGATTTCTGTTGTCTTTTTTCAAAAGCGTAACCGAGCTGTAAAGAAACTGGGAATTTGAATTCAAAAAAATGTGTAATTTTTTTCTATGTGTTTTTTTTTGTTAGAAATTGGGGAAAACAGAAAAAAAAAGAAAAAAAGAAAAGTTTCCCTTGGGTAAATTTATCATATTGAAAAATTTTTATATAATATTTGTACTGGGAAAAATTTTTTGGGTTTTCTAAAAAGTAACGCTTTCTTCCCCCTTTTTATGTGTCAAGGACTGAAGTTTTAAAAAAACAATTTAAAAAAAAAAAAAAAAAAAAGTATGTGCTGGCCAGCACAATTTTTTCCCAAAAATGACGAAAAGCGTTGCTACAGTACCGCCCCTAAAACGCCCCAAGGGGCGCCGTTTTGAATCACCCTAACCCCTTTTGGGTTTTTGATTTGGCAGCAGCCTTTGTACCAAACCCCGTCAGGTTGTGAGCACTTTTTGAAAAATTTCATCAAAAGTTTTGTCCCTACAGTTAAACGGTTGTCTCCTTCAGGGGTTGGGTGCTTTTTTATTAAAATTTGCAAAAACAAATCACTTTTTTTTATATGTATTTCCCTTAACAGTGTTTCCCACCTTTTTTGGATATCCCTCTTTTATGGGCTTCATCGCTCCTCAGGCGCTAAAATTTTGACCTGTTTGATCTCTAATTTATTGGGGCCCAGTGCGGGTTTCTATAGCTAAGACCTGGCTTCTACGCAACCCAGGAAAGCCCGTAAACACACCCCTGAATTCAAAGTTAACCCAAAAAAACAGGCTGAGGTTTAAAACCGAATCAATGTAGTGAACAACCCCCCTTTTAAAGGTCTTTGGAAATGTTTCTTTCACTAGAATCTTCCCCTCATGGCAAATACAGCTCTGCTAGCTTACATTTATAGCTAGACATCCTGCTCGGCAGTGTCGTTGTTTTTCATTAAAACCCCCCCATTTAAAGTCCCCGTTAAGGGGGGGGGTTTTCCAAGCCAAAATTTCCAAATACCCGGGGGGTTATGCAAACCGGGAAACTGCACTGTTTTGCGGCCACCCCTAGGCCCCGGAGGGGGGGGGGGGTGCTTTTCCCGCGTAGAGCGGAGAAAAAACCCCCCCCCCTTTTCCTTGGAAGGTAGGTCCTCGGCAGCCCCTCACATTCAGGAAAGGAAAAAAGTTTAAGGCAACTCGGAGAAAGTCACTAAACCCCCCCCTGAAAGATTCGATGTGGTTGAATAGGCAACCGAAAGGGTGCTATAAGTATGGGGGGATTGGCGTCAACTTTGAAACCGGAAAAATTTTTGTAAAACAAAAACTGGACAATTTTTGGATTAAACACTTTAAAATTTTCGCTCAAAAGGGGGTTTTCTCCGTATTCGATGTCCATGTGGACCGAAAACATAGGGAAGACCCTCGTGAATTGAGAAGGAGGAAGGGGGAAAAATCGTGCGACATTCCAAAAAAACGGACACCCCGTTTTTCCAAACAATTTG
Source organism: Phyllomedusa bahiana (assembly GCA_025379985.1). NCBI lineage: Eukaryota > Metazoa > Chordata > Amphibia > Anura > Hylidae > Phyllomedusa > Phyllomedusa bahiana. Next base: position 40,942 of record JAODAL010005957.1, on the reverse strand, counting down.
GAACCAACAGGGGGGAGTTTTTTAAAGATCGAGGTCATGGAATTGCCTCCAAAACCCCATGAAAGGAAAGGATCTAAAAAGGTCTCCTTAGACGCGAAACCTTCTGGATAAACACCGGGAAACCTAACCCACAGGGACTCAAGGCACTAAATTTTTGCTGCTACTTATAATTCTTTTGAAAAATGGAGAACATGCTTCATGCTTAGTGACACCATATTTGTGTCGCTGACATTGTAAGTCCTCACTGATTACACTTAATACTTTTTAAACAATTTTATCTATTACCAAATTAAATGGACAACTTTGCTTTATTTATGTATTATGTCCAAATAAAACGTTATTGGATCCTCGTTTTAAATTTTTCTTTCCCAATTTTAAATTTCTGTTGTATCTTTTACTTACCCCTTTTTCTATATTGTTCCATCTGATCATTATCAGAGGTGCCCCAACAAGACCGTTTACTTATTTATACCTGGTGTTTATCCACCATGGCTATGAATGGAAAACCGATCCCCCCCAATGGGGGGCTCTGTTTGCGCCCAGTTCTGTTACAGTCCCGCCTAGGCCCTGTCCCCGTCGTCTGTCTCCGATTGGGGGCGGAAGTCGTCACATACTCGAGCGAGGGGGGGAAGTGACGGGGGCAGGAATCCCGCGCGCGCATGTACCCCGCACCTGGGGGGAGTCATCTCCACCCGTATCTAGGGCGGAAGTGCGGGCCCGGGAAGAAGCACGTGGCCAAGTTACTCGGGAAACGGGGTTAAACTCCGGCTCCCGGAAAATTTAAAGGCTGCCTCTTTTTTCTTTAAAAACGGGGGGCACACCTAGCCCCTCCGGAGGTTTCGGGACCCATACGTCCATGCCCCGAATTTATTTTTTTTTTTTTTTGCACTTTTTGACCCTTTTCTTGTGAGTACGATTTTTTTATTGCATTGCATACGGGTTGGGTTTTGGTAGGGTATAAATCCCTTTTTAGGATAGTTTGTTTTCTTTAAAAACACTGTTTCCCTCCTGTATTCTGATGGGTTGTTTATCCCCCTTTTAATACCTGAGATGCATCAATAAATATTAAACTTTTTTGATTCCCTATAGAAATCTTTTTGGGTTATTAGAATTGGATTAATTTAATTATCTATACCCCTTTGAACTGTGATTCGATTTTTAGATCTCATAATCATTTTTGGCCCCCTGAAGAAAACCGTGGGGGTCGAAACATGTTGGGACAGTGTATGGCCCATAAGGGTAAGGTTGGAGTCTGTAGGGGAGTCTCTGCACCGGGTGGGGTTTGGGCCTTTTTAGGGGAGTCCCCTTTTCACTGGGGGTAAAGCCCCCCAGTGATTGTCAGATGATTGTTTATTTTTTGTGCTGTTTTTTTGGGTACTTATGTTTTGGATCAGCGTTTATCTATAGTAATACTTTTGAGTCTCAGCCGCATAATTTTTTTAAACTGTGAAGTAAAATTTTTTTTTAATTTGCACCAATTATCGCCACTCCATTTTCTTTTTTTTCCCCTCTTTTTGTGCGATGGAGTAGTCACCCGATACTACTTCCATTTTCGGGAATTGGTTCTTTTTTTTTTTTTTTTTTCTTCTCATTGAGAAGCACATATTCCGCCCGCCCATTGCTTGCACAATGTTTGGCGGGCGGACCGCGGGCAGCCGAACCGCCGGGTGGAAAACACGTGCAGTGGGGACTGCTGCACGGGTTTTCCATAGAGCCCCGTTCTGTTAATTTTCGGCCGGTTTTTCAGGCGGTCTGCAAAACCACAAACCGTCTAAAAAACCGTCCGAAAACCCGTGCAGTGGGGACATGCCCTAAGAGGCACAGCTAGAAATGAGAGTTAGCAGAGTTGAATTGTCAGTCACTACTGACTTGAGCATTGCCTGCAAAGGAAGTGCAAGCCTCAAGAGACTTTAAAGAATGAATATAGCTAGATAAATTAAATATATAAGATGATATTAGTCTCACTATACACTCAGGACTTTGAAGGGTTATACATAGCTTGCGCTAAGTATAACTGGAGAGATCAGAGTTCATAGTATAGAGGAGCTTCTTTGTCATCACCAAACTCCTTTATGCCACAGTTAATTATGACTTTTTTGTGCCACAGCCATATTTTTCAAATTTGGCACAAGTTTTGGCACTTTATACTCCCCTCTTGAGGCTTGAAAAAAGGGGTGTTGTGTTTTTTGTGTTTAAAAAAACAAGTACCTCTGTGATGTCATCGCTCCACCTCCCATGCACGTTCTTGATACTCAGTCTCTGTATTTGAGCAAACATTGTTTGGCTAATCCACAGAGGAGAACTGTATTGTGCACAAGCTATATGCGTTTTATTTCTCCCTCTTCTGTGCTCAGAAAAGAAGATAAGCTCAGCAGGCAGCCTTCTTTCATTCCTTCACAAATGAATGGCTGCAGGGGGAGAGGGAGGGGAGTGAGCAGGGAGCAGGGAGCGTCTGCATGTTTACTAAGATAATTACATTACAACCAGTGGATTCTCTATACAAAAGACAAAGTATTTTTATCCCCAGCCCCTTCAAAACTCATTCATGTTCCCTGCCATCAGATAAGAAGTGCAAACATGCAACCTCGGCCAGATCAGCTCTTGGTCCTATCTAATATAAACTGTCAGGAAACCAAGAGCATGTAAGGAAGGCTGTAGCTCTCACATGATTCACTTTTTTTAATGACATATATTTAGAAAAGTGATTAAAAACCCATTTTGGAAGATCCCATGACACTTCCTCTTTTACGGTAGTGGTGAAGTTACCTTGATACATTTTGTGTTCTTTAAAAAAACAGCAACATTTTGTGAAAAAAATTATTTACTGTTTTTTTGAACATTCCATTTTCTCTCCCTAAAAGCCCAAATTAGTCACCCCACTAAAAAAACTTAAAGGACATTTCCCCATCCCAATTTTTTTTTTTAATAGTGACAAACAATATGGGGACATTATAAAAAAAAAGTCTTGGTCTGGGGGAAAATGTTCACACGGTCTTTTTCCCAGCGTCCCATTTCGCGGGTTCATTTTTGCACCTCAAATTTCAACGAGGGGTGTCCCCAAAATAAAGGGGAAAAACCCAAAAGTTCTTCATAGAGAACTTGGTTTAAACGCCTCCTCGTCCCCCGTTTTGATTTTTATGTACTACGATGTTTTGAACGCCCGGGGAGAAAAGGGGTGAAAATTGTCATTTTAAAGCGCCGGCGAGTAATGACAGCCCTAGGGGGGGCAGATGACAGATTTCCCAAAAGGGAATAAATTGTTTTGTGAAACCCGGGGTAAGGGGCATCTGAGTTGCTAGGGGTCTCTACTGTGTATGCAGATGACAATTTTCCCAAAAAGGGAAATGTTTGGGTTGTTGGGGAAACCGGAAAAGGGCCCAATCTAGTTTGTTTAAATTTTCCTCAACTTTGTATGTCAGATGACAGAGTTCCAAAAGGGAATGATTGTTGTTGTGGACCTGGTAAGGGCATTTGAGTTGCTGAGTGTCCTACGTGAAATGTCAGTTTCCGGGAAAAAAATTTCCAAAAAAGGGAAAAGATTTTTTGTTGTGGACCGGGAAAAGGGGAAAATCTGAGTTTTTGGCTGAGAGCTCTCCCTGTTTTATGTAATGACAAAAATTCCAAAAAAGGGAATGATTGTTGTTGTGGACCTGGTAAGGGCATCTGAGTTGCTAAAGTTCTCAAACTGTGTAAGGGTTCCGATGACAAAACCCAAAAGGGGAAAGATTTTTTTGTTGGGCCCGGTAAGAACATCGTGATTTTTCTGAGTTTGATTTGTGTTAAAGGAAAAACTTTTTGGGCCTTTGTTACATCTTAGTATGCAAAACATTTGCAGACAGAAACAGCTGTGATCAAAAGTCTAAGCTTGATCTGAGGTACAGAAGAGCACCAAACACAAAACTATGTGATTTTTATAATACTTAAGCCGTATATTGTCTATAAAAACCCAAATTTAAAAAGGGTCCACTAGCATACAATAGTCACTATATCACCAAATATGTACCAAAGGAAAATAAATGACACAAACCCAAATACTGCAAAAAAATAATTTTAAATCACAAGAAAATTTAAAGAAAAAAAAACCAAAAAACCAATGAAAAAAATTTAAAAAACAAAAAATTTGGGCCCCCCCCACAAAGAAAAGGCAACCCCGAACCTACCAAAAATGAAATGGCCCGTTACACACAAAAAGGCAAAAATACTAAAAAAGGGAACAGTTAATAAAAATCAAGTCTTGAAAAAGCAGAACGGTGAAAGGCGTCAAGGCTTTGGCCCTCCCTTGAATGACATGTCTCCCATATTTGGTAATATAAATTGTAACTGATTGCTATATATGGTTTATTTTGTGGCAACATATATATAAAGTATCAATTGAATTCATTATTTAGGGTATGTTTACACGGGTAATTTTGGCGCTACGTACGCCCAATAACCCGGGGGTTTTGGGAGTCCCTTTATAGGGGCGTACTCCCTTGGGGGCGGCCCCATAGAAAGCATTACTCGCGGGCGTATTTTGCTGCAATAATTGCTTTCACTTTTTCCCCCCCGCCCCGTACAATACAACAAATTAACGGGGGAAAAGGGGGCTAACCATAGTTCTCTTGAGAACTATGATTACCTTTTAAATTTTGGCCGCATCTCCCTTGTATTTAAGCGCAAAAAAAACGGAAATGGCCGAAAAATTCCCCTGGAACATACCCTTACTGTTCACATTTTCTAATCATCGTTGCAAATTTTAGTGTAAATTGCACTTATTTTTGGTTTAATGAAAAATACCCTTTTTTCAGAGCAAACAAATTATTTTAAAGTTTTTAATTTAAAAAAAAATTTGGGTTTAAAAAAAAAATTTTCTTTTGAATTTCTTGTGATTAATAAAAAAATTATTTTGTTTAAAATTTGGTGGTAAAATTATTTTTCCCTTTTTTTTGGTACTTATTGTAATATAGTTCAAGGTTTTTTGGTACCCTCAGGACACAATACAAATCACATAAAAAATTTTTTCCCCTGGGGACATTGTATGTTGGGTGCGGTTCCAAGATTCAGTGTGTCAGACAGTGATCCAGCCAGTTATTGGGAACATTTTACTTGTAGCACATGTGTATTACTGAAGTGCATGCAGTGATTAGTGATTGTTGCCAAAAACAATTTTTCTTTTGTGTATATAAATTTTTACGGGTTACAAGCTGTTGTTTTTTATAAAAGTTTATAGCTTGTGTGTGTGTTTCATGAAAAAATGGTATGTTTTGTACAGAGCTGTGTGTAAAAAAATACGTGCAAAAAAGCTTTGGGGTTTTAATTAAACTGGGAAAAAGGCTGTGTGTAAAATAAAACAGAAACGGGGCGTGGGGTATATTAAAAACCGAGCCGTGTGTAAATAGAGTTCCCGAGCTGTGTGGGAAAAAATTTTATAACTGGGGAAAAGAGGGTGTGTGTATATACAGGCAAAAGGGGGTTTTGGGAAAATTTCAGTTTTCAGACTGGGTGTATAAATACTGAAAAGGCTGTGTGTATTTTTTAAAAAGCAAAAAGCTGTGTGTATTTAAGCCAGCCGTGTGTATATAGTGCCCAAACTGTGTGTATAAATACTGTACAGGCTGGGGTGTAATTTTTTACGGCAAGCTGGTTTTGGGATATTGATTTCAGAGCTGTGTGTATTTAGGGGTGGCAAGTGTGGTATTTATAAATGCAGGGGCTGTGTGTATATTAGTTTGGGGAAACCCGTGTGGTTTTTTTTCAGGGCTTTTGTGTATATGAGTTTCCCAAACTGTGTGTATTTTATAGTGGAGACTGTGGTATTATAGTGGGGAGCTGTGTGGGATATATAGTGCGGAGGCTTGGTGTATATATAGTGGAGAGCTGTGTGTATATATAGTGGAGAGCTGTGTGTATAATTTTCAGAAACTTTTTGTTTTTAAAATAGAGTGCAAGCTGTGGTTTTTATATAAAAAAGGTTTGGGGGAGCGGGTTTATTTAAAAGTGGGGGAGAGCTGTGTGTATATATTACAGAGCTGTGTGTATATATAGTGGAGAGCTGTGTGTATATATTACAGAGCTGTGTGTATATACAGTGCGGAGCTGTGTATGTGGAGCAGGCATTACAGATGTTTCGCTGCAGCTCATAATGCCTGCACATCTCAAGTAAGAAGTGCACGACTCCTCCGGCTGCTCCTGATCATGTGACCCCTGACTCCTCCCACACATGTGACTGATCACATGACAGTGACATCATCACAGGTCCTGTGAGTCCAGAGCAGCCATACACCTGGTGCCCGGCTCTGCAGTCTGGTATGTGGGTGTCAGCGCTGTGTATGTATACAGTGCAATACTGTGTGTATAAATGGTACAGAGCTGTGTTTATATACAGTGCAGAGCTATGTGTATATACAGTGCAGACCTGAGTGTATATATATATATGTAGTGCAGCATTGTCTGTATATACAGTGCAGAGATCTGTGTATGTATAGTGCAGAGCTGTGTATATATACAGTATATAGTGCAGAGCTGTGTGTATCTACAGTACAGAGCTGTGAGTATATATACAGTACAGAGTTGGGTGTGTGTATATATATATAGAGAGTATATAGAGCTGTGTGTGTATATATATATATATATATAATGCAGCGCTGTGTGTATATTCAATGCAGCGCTGTGTGTATATATAGTACAGAGCTGTGTGTATATATATATATATACACACACACATATAGTGCAGTGCTGTGTGTGTATATACAGTGCAGTGCTGTGTATATATATATTACACAGGTGTGTGTGTATATATAGTGCAGCGCTGACGAAGCTGAAGTTGGTTTCTTATTCACCAGTTTCTTATTCGCTGCAAAATATTTTTTGTTTTTTAAGAGGGTAATAAATAGGAAAACTTCTCAGCTTAATAAATGTCAATACAGTCATGTGGACCAAGGACAAACCAGTTGAAACAAGCCTGGTAAACACTAACAGCTGGCATAAAATGGGCATCAAAGCAGAAACCTAAAATTAAGATTTAAAGGGTTAAATGACTTTGGGCCACTGATTCCACACTGCCATCATACCAAGAGGAATACCCCACATCAAGTTCAGTTTAATCCAGCCTGGCCCAAAATGATTGTGGGTATTAAAAAAGGCATAAAAATGGGCAGACGGGCCGTTTTCACTAATTTGAATAAGTAACTGGTTCAAACTATTTATCTTTTATTTACTGTCTGCTGAAGCATATTCTTATCTATTTCTGTGGAGAGAACAATAGAGCAATCACTGCGTCATTTTATTTTTAATTACACTATATATATATATATATATATATATATATATATACACAATTAGCAGATGAACTAAAGTGAGGTTAGTCTGCCCAGGCTACTAAAAAGTTATATATCACAGTTAGAGAAGGATAATATTTTATATGTATTTTTTAATTGCCAAAATACAAAAATGCCCAAAAATGTTTTAAAAATACCGTTTTCCAGGAAAATATTATTTTTTAAAACCAAAAATCCTCCTTTCGATGTCAGTGTCCCTTTAAAAAGTGGGCAGACAGGCAGTTTTTACTAATTTTAAATAGGTAACTGGTGTTATCAAAGGGTCACATGCTTTGGGCCACGGATCGTACACTGACAGAACACCAAGAGGGAGGCTCCACATCAAAATTAGTTTAGTTCATCCTGGCCCAAAGTAGTTCTGGATCTTACAGCTCATATAAAAGTGCCAGAAGCAAAGGCGAGCTCTGCAGCAGAATGACAGAACTCCCAGTCTCCTTCAATGGTTTTTTGCCCTGAATGTTGACAATTAAATTGGGAGGAAAAGGTTTCTACTTACTTTGAATAGATAAAGCTCTGTGTCCGAAGATCGTCATAAATTCCTGTTTAATTGGATTGGATAAAGTTTCTTGCCATGAAAATGATGGGTCCTACGATGGGCGATGTTAGAAGTCAATGGACTACAATTTGCCCAATTTTGGGATTTTTCCTCCCACAGATAAATGTTAGGGCTCCAGTTATGACCTGAAGCCAAAACAGAAGTGTGAATTCTTCAAGTTTGGGATGATCTAAATTTTATAATAATAAAATCGGGTTTTTTTACTTAGTCTCTTCTGTCCTGTATTGTCTGGAGAAGCAATGACTTCCACCTGTCTGGAGAACAGAGGCTGGAATAGGTTGTAGACTATTCAGCAGGGCGTTGCTAGGGTCTTAAAACATCCGGGGCCCGGGCCCTTTGTGTTTTGCTCAGTAGAGCAGGGTTCACATGGAATTCTTCACGCCTCATTGTGAACTGTGGATGTGTTTTTACAGAGAAAAACCTTCTGTTCCTTTCACTAATTTTCTGCGTATCCCACATAGATCCGTCCCTCTCCTCAGCCCGTCACTGTACAATGAAAATCAGCCCTGACAAATTTACTTTTTCAAAACCGCTCACCTCCATATAACAGTGCAATACCCCTAAATAACAGTCACCAAATAATCCACCGATACATGGAGCAAATATACCGGACGAATCAGTTACTAAAAAAACTCCTACAAAACCAAGACCCCAAACTATTACTACTTAAGGATCAAATAATCCTGCCAGACCCTGACCGAACGCGACCCCCACATGTGACTATCAGCTTGACACAGGCCCTAGAGACATACCACCGCCATACAAGGGCCATATAGTGGTAGATACTAGTTGTATGTAGGTTCAGGAGAAATATAAGCAATTACACTGCAGTTATATTTAGTAACTTACAGGAGACGTCTTTTCTGATCAGCGTCGTTCACTTTCCCTTTTCTTCTCCATCCGGTCCACACCTTCATGCTGAGTTTCTCCCGGGCCAAAAACTCGTCCCTGCAGATTTGGACACAAATATCTTAGAATCCTCACATTTCCAGCAACTCCTTACTTCTAGGTATATAAGTCCCCTCAGTTAGACAGGTATACAGTGTCGGACTGGGGGGTCTGAGGCCCACAGGGGAGTTGATCTTGGGGGCCCACCATACTGTACATGAAAATATTACCGGCCTCTCAGACATAAATGCGCCCATTTTACCACATAATACAGTGTGCGAAACAGAACTGTACTGTGTAGTACAATGTAGTCACACATTTGTCAGTCTAACATATCATAGACACAGGGCTAAGTAGCTCCATCCATATCCCCCTCCACCCACATACAATATCCCCCCACCCCCCAATACAATATCCCCCTCCACCCACATACAATATCCCCCTCCACCCACATACAATATATCCCTCCACCCACATACAATATATCCCTCCACCCACATACAATATATCCCTCCACCCACATACAATATCCCCCTCCACCCACATACAATATCCCCCTCCACCCCATAAAATTTATCCCCCTTTCCATCCACATACAATATCCCCCTCCACCCGCATACAACATCCCCCTCCACGTTTCCCTTTGTCATGCACCTCGCCACCTTCTAAAATTATCACCAGCAAGAAAGTAAAAGTCTAACTCCTATCACAGGGTCAGGTGTTCCCTCACTCTTACAATCAGGGACAAGTGTACGCTGCCACTATACTAATGCCAATATAACCTACAACACCGCCATATAGAGACCACATAGAGGTCAGACACCAGCTCAGGTATAACCTACAACACCACCATATAGAGACCACATAGAGGTCCGACACCAGCTCAGGTATTAATCTACAACACCGCCAAAAGAGACTACATAGAGGTCAGACACCAGCTCAGGGTTAAATCTACAACACCGCCATATAGAGACTACATAGAGGTCAGACCCAGCTCAGGTATACCCTACAACACCGCCAAAATAGGACCACATAGAGGTCGGGACACCAGCTCAGGTATAACTTTAAACACTACCATATAGAGACCACATGTGGTCGACACCAGCTCAGGAAATAACCTACAACACCACCATATAGAGACCACATAGAGGTCAGACACCAGTCAGGTATAATCTACAACATCCCATATAGAGCCCACATAGAGGTCAGACACCAGCTCAGGTATAATCTACAACACCCCCATATAGAGACCACATAGAGGTCACACACCAGCTCAGCTATAACCTACACCACACCAATATAGAGACCAATAGTGGTCAGACACCAGCTCAGGTATAACCTACAATACCACCATATAAAAGACACATAGAGGTCAGACACCAGCTCAAGGTATAACCTACAAACCGCCATATAGAGACCACATAGAGGTCAGACACCAGCTCAGGTATAACCTAAAACACCCCCATATTAGAGACCACATAGAGGTCGGGACACCAGCTCAGGTATAACCTACAACACCGCCAAAAATAGAGACCACATAGAGGTCGAACACCAGCTCAGGGATAACCTACAACACCGCCATATAGAGACCACATAGAGGTCAGGACCCAGCTCGGGTATAGCCTACAACACTTTCAGATAGCGACCACATAGAGGTCAGACACCAGCTCAGGTATAACCTACAACACCGCCATATGAGACCACATAGTGGTCAGACACCAGCTAGGTAGAACCTACAACACCGCCATAAGAGACCACATAGTGGTCAGACACCAAAGCTCAGGTAGAACCTTTACAACACCGCCATATAGAGACCACATAGTGGTCAGACACCAGCTCAGGTAAAACCTACAACACCGCCATTTAGAGACCCATAGTGGTCAGACACCAGCTCAGGTTGAAACCTACAACCCCCGCCATATAGAGACCACATAGTGGTCAGACACCAGCTCAGGTAGAACCTACAACACCGTCAAAATAGAGACCACATAGAGGTCAGACACCAGCTCAGGTAAACCCTTTACAAACACCGCCATATAGAGACCACATAGAGGTCAGACACCCAGCTCAGGTATAACCTACAACACCGCCATATAGAGACCACATAGAGGTCAGACACCAGCTCAGGTATAACCTACAACACCCCCAAATTATAGCGACCACATTAGACGGTCAGACACCAGCTCAGGTAGAACCTACAACACCGCCATATAGCGCCCACATAGTGGTCGGGACACCAGCTCAGGTGGAACCTACAACACCCCCATATAGAGACCAACATAGTGGTCAGCACCAGCTAAGGAAGAACCTACAACACCGCCATAAAGAGACCACAAAGTGGTCAGACACCAGCTCACGTAGAACCTACAACACCGACATATAGACACAACAAATAGGTCAGACACCAGCTCAGGTATAACTACAACAACCGCCATTTTAGAGACCACATAGAGGTCTGACACCAGCTCAGGTATAACCTACAACACCGCCATATAGAGACCACATAGAGGTCAGACACCAGCTCAGGTATAACTTACAACACTGACATATAGAGACCACATGGGAGGTCAGACACCAGTCAGGTATAACCCTAAAACACCACCTTTTTAGAGACCACATAGAGGTCAGACACCAGCTCAGGTATAACCTAAAAACACCGCCAGATAGCGACCACATAGAGGTCGAAACCAGCTCAGGTAGAACCTACAACACCCGCCATATAGAGACCACATAGTGGTCAGACACCAGCTCAGGTAGAACTACAAACACCGCCATATAGAGACCACATAGTGGTCAGACACCAGCTCAGGTAAAACCCTACAAACACCGCCATATAGAGACCACATAGGGGTCAGACACCAGCTCAGGTAGAACCTTACAACACCGCCATATAGAGACCACATAGTGGTCAGACACCAGTCAGGTTATAACCTACAACACTGCCATATAGGGGCCCACATAGAGGTCAGACACCAGCTCAGGTATAACCTACACACCGCCATATAGAGGTCAGACACCAGCTCAGATATAACCTACAACACCGCCTTTATAGAGCCCACATAGAGGTCAGACACCACTCAGGTATAACCTACAACACCACCATATAGCGCCCACATAGAGGTCAGACACCGCTCAGTAGAACCTACAACACCGCCATATATAGACCACATATTTGTCAGAAACCAGCTCATGTATAAACTACAACACCGCCATATAGAGACCACATAGTGGTCAGAACCAACTCAGGTAGAAACCTACAACACGCCATATGAGACCACATTAGTGGTCAGACACCAGCTCAGGTAAACCTACAACACCGTCATATAGAGACCACATAGAGGTCAGACACCAGCTAAGGTATAAACCTAACAACCCCGCCATATAGAGACCACATAGAGGTCAGACACCAGCTCAGGTATAACCTACAACACCGCCATATAGAGACCCCATAGAGGTCAGAAACCAGCTCAGGTATAACCTACAACACTGCCATATAGAGACCACATAGAGGTCAGAAACCAGCTCAGGTATAACCTAAAACACCACCATATAGAAAACCACATGAAGTCAGACACCAGCTCGGGTTTAACCTACAACACCGCCATATAGAGACCACATAGAGGTCAGACACCAACTCAGGTATAACCTACAACACCGCCATATAGAGACCACATAGTGGTCAGACAGCAGCTCAGGTATAACCTACAACACCGCCGTATAGAGACCACATGTGGTCAGACAACCAGCTCAGGTAAAACCCTACAACACCGTCATATAGAGACCACATAGAGGTCAGACACCAGCTCAGGTATAACCTACAACACCTCCATATAGAGACCACAGAGTGGTCAGACACCAGCTCAGGTTATAGAGGTCAGACACCAGCTCGGGTATAACCTACAACACCGTCATATAGAGACCACATAGAGGTCAGACACCAGCTCAGGTATAACCTAAAACACCGCCATATAGAGACCACATAGAGGTCAGACCCAGTCTAGGTAAAACCCCCCTACAACCCCGCCATATAGAGACCACATAAAAGGTCAGACACCAGCTCAGGTATAACCTACAAACACTGCCATATAGAGACCACATAGAGGTCAGACACCAGCTCAGGTATAACCTAAAACACCACCATATAGAGACCACATAGGGTCAGACACCAGCCAGGTATAACCTACAACACCGCCATATAGAGACCACATAGAGGTCAGACACCAACTCAGGTCACCATCACATTACAATATAAAAAATAACCCCTGAAATCAGGGACTCACCGGAGACGTCTGAGTCATTCTCTTCTCTTATGATCCGTTCTTATTAACTTTTCTTCTGCATCCGTTCCACACCGCCATGATGACTTGTCCTGCAGAATTTCCACACAAATATCTTAGAATCCTCAATTTTCCAGCATCTCTTTATCTATTCCCACCTCTGTGCAAACTACCCAGGGGTGGGAGAGCGGGTACAAGCCATAACTTAGAGGCCTGGTATCCTAAGGGGTTGGAGGGTGGGGAAAGGCCACAGGTAACTAGATAGGCCCTATTTAGGTAGCTAGACCCCCACTGGATAAGTTGGAAGCCGGCCCCAGAAGGCTGGTGGGTACCTAGCCACCAGGTGGGGAGGGTAAATAGCCCCCAGGTAGTTAAGCAGGCCCCAGTTAGGAAAGTAGATAGGTTACAGTTAGGTTGGTGGACCCAATTAGTTAGGCTGGGAGGTAAGGTGGTTTCCCCAGTTAGGTAAGCTGTAGGTAGTTGGGTCCCCCTTTATCTAGGGTGCAAGCAGTTAGGGACCCCTTTAGATAGTATACAGGCGTTGGGGGCCCTTCTTAGGTAGTATACAAGGCAGTTAGGGGTCTCCTTTAGGTTGTATACAGGCAGTTTTGGGGTCTCCTTTAGGTAGTATACAGGTAGTTAAGGGCCTCCTTTAGGTAGTGTGCAGGAAGTCAGGGCCACACTTTAGCTAATGTGTAGGTAGTAAGAGCCCCCTTAGTATTTAGGTAGCCAGGGCCCCCGGTAGGTAGCCAGGGCCCCCTTTGTAGAGAGGGCCCCCCTGTAGGTAGCCCGGGCCCCCTGTAGGTAGCCAGGGCCCCCTGTAGGTAGTCAGGGCCCCCCTTTAGGTAGTCAGGGCCCCCTTTGTAGCCAGGTCTCCCTGTAGGTAGTCAGGGCCCCCTGTAGGTAGCCAGGGACCCCTGTAGGTAGCCAGGGCCCCCCTTGTAGTCAGAGCCCCCTTAGATTGCCAGGGCCCCCCCTGTAGGTAGCCAGGGCCCCCCCTGTAGGTAGGCAGGGTCCCCCCTGTAGGTAGCCAGGGCCCCCTGTAGGTAGCCAGGGCCCCCCTTGTAGGTAGCCAGGGCCCCCCTTGTAGGTAGCCAGGGCCCCCCTGTAGGTAGCCAGGGCCCCCCTTGTAGCCAGGGCCCCCCTGGTAGTCAGGGCCCCCCTATAGGTAACCAGGGCCCTCCTTGTAGTCAGGGCCCCCTGTAGGTAGCCAGGGCCCCCCTGTAGGTAGTTTAAAAAAACAACAAAAAAAACCCAACAAACAGCAACTTACCTGGCTCTGGCTCCCGCCGGCTCCTACTGCCGTCCTGCATAGGCGGAGCGGTGATGTGATGTCACCGCGCACCTACGTCGGCAGTAGGGGCCGGCGCCTGGCAGGCTGAAGGCCTAGTGCCTTATGCCTGCCGGGGAGATCAGCGGAGCGCAGCGCTAGTGGCGCTGTGCTCCGCTGACACCGCGCAGCCCCGGGAGTCGGGAACATTAGTCCCCAACTCCCGGGCCGGTCACTGAACGCCCGGGACGCAGGGCCCGGGCGTTCAGTGACCGGATGCGCGCCGGGCCCCGGGGAGCGGCGGCACTGCCTCCGGGGCCCACAGCGGCTCGGGGGGGCCCTCCGGGGGATTCACCGATCCCCCCGCGGCCCAGTCCGAGCCTGCAGGTATATATGTCCCCTCAGTTAGGTAGGTGTATAGGTCCCCTCAATTAGGCAGGTATATAAATATAGGGTCACTTAGGCAGGTATATAGATATAGGGTCAATGTCAGGCAGGTATATAGATATAGGGTTACTCTCTGGCAGTATATATAGATATATGGTTACGCTCTGGCAGTATATATAGATATAGGGTCACTCTCAAGCAGGTATATAGATATAGGGTCACTCCGGCAAGTATATAGATATAGGGTCACTCTCAGGTAGGTATATAGATATAGGGGCACTCAGGCAGGTATATAGGGGGACAGGCAGGTATACAGGATCACAGGCAGGTATACAGGATCACAGGCAGGTATACAGGATCACAGGCAGTATATAGGGGCTCAGGCAGGTATATAGGGGCTCAGGCAGGTATATAGGGGCACACAGGCAGGTATATAGGGGCACACAGGCAGTATATAGGGGCACACAGGCAGGTATATAGGGGCACACAGGCAGGTATATAGGGGCACAGGCAGGTATATAGGGGCTCAGGCAGGTATATAGGGGCACACAGGCAGGTATATAGGGGCGCACAGGCAGCTATATAGGGGCACACAGGCAGTATATAGGGGCTCAGGCAGGTATATAGGGGCACTGAGGCAGGTAAACGCCATTAAAAATAACAACATTAATACTCACCTTAACTCCCCCGGCGAGCGCGCTCTCCTCTTCAGTCCTGCGCTCCTCGGGCGCACAGCCTATGACGGCTGTGCGCCCGAGGACAGGCAGCGGCGTGTTGAGGTCATTACATCGCGCTGCTGCCAGCTGAGCAGCACGGGGCCGCGCCGGGTCCTCAGCGCTAACAGGACCCGGCGGCCCCGCAGTGTCGGACTCGGGGCCATTCCAACACCATCTGTGGGGCAGGGAGCGCTCGCGCTCTGCTCCGCAGAAGCCCTTAGCTGTATGTGCATCCAGAAGACGCACATGCAGCTGAAGCGCCAGTTGGTGCTCCAGGCCCACGGCAGCGGCCGAGAGGTTCGGGGCCCAGGGGATTTTATCCGGGGCCCGAGCCCTGGATAAAACTGCCTAGCGATGCCCCTGCTATTCAGCATTATTCTGCTCATGGGAACATCGGATTTCTTTAAACATTAAGGGCGACATGTCCCAAGACGCCAACGCCAGTTTTTTGTTCTATTTTTCGGCAAACCCACTTTTTACGTCATATTCTTGTGGTAAATGAACTGTTGTACACCAAAACTAGGCGCATTATACGCTGGCACGACACTTTGTAATGCGCCTAAATATGGTGCACTGTGCGCCTCCGTCGCGAAATGCGCCTATTGAGGCGCCTAACATATGTTATATGACTCCGTCGGGCAATGAGCCTCAGTAGACTCATACCATATACTACCAATGATATGCTATGTTCCGCCAGCTGAGCAATGTGCCCTTTTTTGATACGATGCGCCCTTTTTTGATGCAATGCGCCCTTTTGTTAATATGATGCGCCCTTTTTTTAATATGATGCGCCCTTTTTTGATACAATGCCCCCTTTCTTGATACGATCTGCCATTTTAGGCGCATTAAGTTTTCTATGCAAGATATACCTGACGCCAATTTTTAGAAAGTATCGGACTTTCAGGCGCACTTTACACTGATTTAGTGTAAACTAGCATAGATACGCCACTTTTCGGACATGTCGCCCTAAATCTCTTTTGCAACTATTTCTGATCATACTCACTGGGCTTGAGGCTTAAATTGAGAACTGTAACCATTTGAACTGATGTGCCACTATATGTGAAGAAGTGTTCAGTAAATTGATGTGGGGTATCCCTCTTGGTATGAAGGCAGTGTGGGATCAGTGGCCCCAAGCCATTTAACCCTTTAAAAAACACCAGTTACTTATTCAAATCAGTGAAAACTGCCCGTCTGCCCATGTTGATGCCAGTTTTAATGCCCAGAATCACTTTGGGCCAGGCTGGATTAAACTGAATTTGATGTGAGGCATCCCTCTTGACATGATGACGGTGTGGGATCAGTGGCCCAAAGCCATTTAACCCTTTAAATCTTAGTTTTAGGTTTCTGCGTTTATGCCCATTTTATGCCAGCTGTTAGTGTTTACCGAGCTTGTTTCAACTGGTTTGTCCTTGCTCCACATCACTGTAATGACATTTATTAAGCTGAAAAGTTTTCCTATTTATTATCCTCTTAAAAAACAAAAAAATATTTTGCAGCGAATAAGAAACTGGTGAATAAGAAACCAACTTCAGCCCGAGTAAGAAACTGCCGAATAAGAAACCAACTTCAGCTTCGTGCAGCGCTGTGTGTATATATACAGTACAGAGCTGTGTATATATATATATATATATATATATATATATTTTATATATAGATAGTTTATATATATATATATATATATATAGATTTTATATAGATATATAGATATAGTACAGAACTGTGGATATATAATATATACACTCACGGCCACTTTATTAGGTACACCATGCTAGTAACGGGTTGGCCCCCCTTTTGCCTTCAAAAACTGCCTCAATTCTTCGTGGCATAGATTCCACAAGGTGTTGCAACGATGCTCAATTGGTACCAAGGGGCCCAAAGAGTGCAAGAAAATATTCCCCACACCATGACACCACCACCAACCAGCACCTGAACCGTTGATACAAGGCAGGATGGATCCATGCTTTCATGTTGTTGACGCCAAATTCTGACCCTACCATCGAATGTCGCAGCAGAAATCGAGACTCATCAGACCAGGCAACGTTTTTCCAATCTTCTACTGTCCAATTTCGATGAGCTTGGGCAAATTGGAGCCTCAGTTTCCTGTTCTTAGCTGGAAAGGAGTGGCACCCGGTTGTGGTCTTCTGCTGCTGTAGCCCATCTGCCTCAAAGTTCGCTGTACTGTGCGTTCAGAGATGCTCTTCTGCCTACCTTGGTTGTAACGGGTGGCTATTTGAGTCACTGTTGCCTTTCTATCAGCTCGAAACCAGTCTGCCCATTCATCTTTGACCTCTGGCATCAACAAGGCATTTCCGCCCACAAGGACTGCCGCTCACTGGATGTTTTTCTTTTTCGGACCATTCTCTGTAAACCCTAGAGATGGTTGTGCGTGAAAATCCCAGGAGATCAGCAGTTTCTGAAATACTCAGACCAGCCCTTCTGGCACCAACAACCATGCCACGTTCAAAGGCACTCAAATCACCTTTCTTCCCATACTGATGCTCGGTTTGAACTGCAGGAGATTGTCTTGACCATGTCTACATGCCTAAATGCACTGAGTTGCCGCCATGTGATTGGCTGATTAGATATTAAGTGTTAACGATCAGTTGGACAGGTGTAACTAATATAGTGGCCGGTGAGTGTATATATATATATAATATATATATATATTATATATATATATATATATATATATATATATAGTGCAGATCTGTGTGTGTGTATATACAGTGCAGCTCTGTGTGTGTATATACAGTACAGAGCTGTGTATATATAGTTCAGAGCTGTATGTGTATATATATATAGTGCAGATCTGTGTATTCATATATACAGTGCAGGGCTGTGTGTGTATATACAGTACAGAGCTGTGTATATATAGTGCAGAGATATATACGGTATGTGTCTATGTGTATATACAGAGGCTCCTCCCACACATGTGACTGATCACATGATGATGACATCATCACAGGTCCTGTGAGTCCAGAGCAGCCATACACCTGGTGCCCAGCTTTGCAGTCAGGTATGTGGGTGTCTGGATTACGGGGAGTCGTTGTCAACCCCTTCATGTCTGGGATTGTGATGCCTTATTTCTGCTGTCACACGCAGAGAGATGTCCCTTTGTTCTAGTCCACTGTTTTCTGGATGACCCTTGAATACATGGAACCTGTAAATTAACTTTTACTAAGTTTTTGGGGTAACGGATAAGGCAGACAGCCATTCCACCTTACGAAGCCCTCTACCAGACACCCTTCTAGACTCTATGGCACCAGGTTAGTATATGGCTACACCATGGGTATATTTCTTAGCAGTAATTTTTTCAAACAAAATTACAGCAGTTTTACCACAATTTCAAAAATCCAAAGCATCTCTTGTGAATGCCCCTTCATGGCTCCTCACCTGGATCTCTCCCAAGTTAGTTGGTCTTTTTCTTATCTCCAGGTTCCTCAGGTGAAAGAGCCGCCATATTTGTGTGTTACCAAATAAGAGCAGTGTTGGACTGGAGTGCCTAGGCCCCACAGGTAGGATTGATTCTAGGTGTCCATCAGCTGAGTTGCTCTCGGGTCCATCAGAGGAGTTTATTTTGGGGCCCACCCTACGGCTACTGTAAATGACTGTACATGCTTGATATACTCTGCCTCTCGCTTTTTGCCTCTATTTCTCTGCCTTTCTGCCTCTCCCAGGGATATGTATGCAATTAAAGGGGATGTATCGCTTCATCAGTTCGGCTGTTTTCTTGAAGCTTGATTCTCTCAGTTCCTGAAATCCAGGGGCGTTTCTTCCCCTCCCAGCTGGGTGTTTCTTAACTGAAGGGGGATGACATCATCACCCCCCCCCCCTTCACTGTTCATGCTCGCTCCCGAGTCAGTGTGTTCCCCGTCCCCCTCTCTGAGTCCACATGTCACTGTCCTCTCCCTATGCAATCTTATTTTGTAAGAGCGGTTTACATACCACAGGCCTGCATTGAGCACTGATCTCTTCTCCTCTCACAGCTGGAGGTTTGTTACAATTGAATCCAGTCTTCTATGAACTCCAGAGCAGCACAGATCCGTCTCCCTTCTAAGTTTACACAAGGCACCGAGGCACAATTCTGCTTTTTTCTGGTTGTAGAAACAGCTGCAGTGTCAATGAGGAGCTGCTAGCTGTATAGAGTGAAATTGTTGCCGGGCCCTTACACGCAGGAGCATTAGGCATCGAGGCACAATTCTGCTGTTTTCTGATTGTAGAAGCAGCTGCAGTGTCACTGAGGAGCTGGTGGCTGTGCAGAGTGAAATGTGGCCATACTTATTCTGAGTGAGAGAGGCAGGAATGCACGCTCCCGTGAAAACGACCGGGGGCCAGACAGAATGTAAATTAGTAGAGCCATCAGCCAATGAAACGCAAGGAGGTGGGATCCGACCGGCACTGGGGAACAGTGTTTACACAAAACGAAGATAAGGAAGACGGTGAAAACAAGACAGCTTTACAAATGACATCCAATTGCAAAGTTGCTTGTTTTCACTGTCCCCTCATTCTGAAGACCATTTAATGAAATGATACAACCCCTTTAAGAAACAACTCCAGGCCTTCCATACCCAGGGGTTTCCTCCTATTCCACTGGGGCCCAGTCCGAGCCTGAGAAGAGGGAAGACAAAAGATAGCGACAAGGAGTTTTATTCTTCCATTAGAATTCCTGGTCCTTATTAATGGCATAAACTGAAAACAAGAACCAATCGCTTCATCTGCCGATCACAGTGACGCCAACGCACAACGCCAATGAAGTAGATTGTGCCCACGCTCCACACCAATGGATATTATATTACGGACACACAGTGGCCGACATGTCAGAAAAGAGGTGCCTCCAAGCCAGTTTTAAAGGCACTAAATGAGTGTACAGTGCGCCTGAATGAATCAACCTGTGAAAAATCTTGCGTCTGGTCTATCTTGCATAGTATAATTGATGCGCCTAACTAGGGGCATATCATATCATTGCTAGCATATTTGATGCGCCTACTTTAGGTGCATTCAAATGTGTTGTGCCTGGTGTATAATGCGCCTAGCTTTGTGTACGACAGCTCATTTATATAGAGAATAGGGTGTTGGCAGTTTTTTTCCGCAAAATACACCCCAAAAATGTCGCAGCCCTAATGGAATATGTCGCCGAATTTGTATATACATATGGCAAAAAAGGCAATAGATAACCAACTGATAACTCTTAATTGGCTTGTGTCAGACACACAGCAATCATAGAAATATATGTGAGTAGATATTAATCCTCGCATACATACACAGAAAGTAAAAAAACACATAATTATTTAAACATATCAGCTCTAATCTCACAAGGTGTAAATATACAATACTACATGATTCCATATAATGTATCTAAAGAGGTGAGAATGGAACATAGGCAGCCAGCAGTCCAACAGTAGGAAAACCCCACAATGGTTCTGAAATGGACAGAACCACAAGGGGGCTCTATGTCCTAGTGGGGTCTCCCAATTATCCTAGGATGTGTATGGGCAGCACAGAGGAAAATGCCACACAGTCAAAGAACTGGCAGCATTTCCTGTCTTTTATTATGCAAAAGTAGGTCTTATAGTGGTGAGAAAAGAAAGCATCACAGGGGCATAGTTGTTAGTCTGTGATTGGTTACATCCTCATTTAGGACATACTCCCTTTAGCTCAAGAATGTCCGAATCTTGGGTGTAGTCCCGGAAGGAGGCTCCATCTTGGATTATATAGCAGTTATGTCTGCAAGCATAATATGTAGCAGCCATTTTAGAAACACATCAGAAAAAAAGTTATACAGGCAGCTTTTGTGTGCCGTGTGCAAAGGCGTATATGGCGTTATACTAGCTAATACATTAAAATGGAGACACAAAGGATCACACGTACAACACTATTATTCCCATCCACAACAGTTCTACTTCATTGATGTATAAATGCACAATACTTATATACATTCAATTACATAAAAAGATACATGATCAATAAAAACGGGACACGTTAGTTACTATGGTACATAGTGATATAGATCTATATCCGGCATCCTCAAACAGCGGCCCTCCAGCTGTTGGGAATCTACAACTCCCATCATGCATTTATATCATCTATAACAGTGGGAATGATGGGAGTTGTAGTTTCCCTACAGCTGGAGGGCCGCAGTTTGAGGATGCCTGATCTATATATTCCTGTGGTAGTATTGCGCAGAAGATTACAGCTCATAAGTATACATATACATAGGGCGACATGTATGTATGGGGCTGTGTCAGTATACTGGTGTCCTTTCCGCCCAAAAACTGTTGCAGCCCTGTGCGCTTGATGTATGAGCAGTTGCATTGCAAAATTAGGTGCATTTTGTGGTGTCCATGGCACTTTGTAATGCGTCTGAGATCGGGGGGGGCGTTCTGGGCGCGTCGCACCGCAACTGTATCATTCTACACATTCATGACTAGAGGACAGCAAAACTGGGCACATTAGTGCTGGAACAGAAGGCACCAAATCTATGACCCACAGTAGAACAGGTTCATACATTCTGGCATATCCTACACTGCTTTAAAGCTTTATAGAACTGGCCTCTATGTGCCTAGATCCTACATGTCGCCCATAGTGTATAAATGCACACGAGTCAAACGCATAGAATCGCAAAAAATAGCTACATGGTTGAAAAAAATGGGACCTGTTAGTTACTATGGCACCATAGTCGGTGTTGGACCGGGGTGCATAGAACCTGGTTGATTCAGGGGCTCAGCAGTGGCGTTGAATCTGGGTCTCACCCTACAGCTACTGTACTTGCCTTCCATATTTTGCCTCTTGCTTTCTGCTTCTCCCAAAGATGTATATGCAGCTTAAAAGAAACTGTAGCTCCGCCATGTTCAGGGGCCCACCGGGGGTTTCCCCTATGGACCAGTTCAAACCTAACCACAGTAATATAGATTTACAAATATATCTATGGCCAATAAAAATGGGACCTGTCAGTTACCATGATACCATAGTGCAGATTACAATTTATAATTTCATATGTGTGGGAAAAAAATCTGTATATATATATATATATATAATATATCTGTGTGTGTATATTGTACTATTACACACATAATTACATAAAAAGCTATATGATCGAGAAATGTAGGACCTGTTAGTTTTTTTTGGCACCATAGTGCAGAAGATTACAACTTGTCACTTCATGTGTGTATGTATATGTATGTGTGTATATATATTTTGTATAAGCGGCGTTCACATGAGTGAAATGACATGTAATTCTTGAATCGCATCCGCAAGACAGACCCGACAGGCGCGATGCAAACACGCAGCGGCGATCCGTCATGTGAACTCCGCTGCATGTCTGTCATTGCCGGCAGTGATAAACTCAGTGCTAATTGTTAGATGCGTCTCTGGGTCCGTTCTGATGGCAAGACGCCGTGTGAACATACCCTAAGGGTGCGTTCCTACAGCAGAGGACAAATACCGGTCGGTTTACCCGACCGGTATCTTTCTTGTTTTGCGGCCGTCCCCACGGCCGCGGGGGATGGGGGGGGGCGTCTTTTCTCCGCGATGAGCCCTCCCCCTTCACATTCACAAGCACATATTCCGTCCGAAAACCGGACGGAAGATTCTGCTTGTAGAATGTTTTTCGGGCGGAAAACCCGTGAAGTAGGGACTGCTGCATGGGTTTTCCATAGGAGCTCGTTGTGCTCATTTTCGGCCGGTTTTTCAGGCGGTCTGCAAAACCGCAAACCGCCTGAAAAAAACATCTGAAAACCCGCGCGGTGGGGACATGCCCTAAAAGTATCTCCGCTCACAAGTGTTTTGAGATACAATCCACTGCTTGCTTCATTGTTTTTGGTAAAACAAAATGTATCATTATGAAAAACACGGCTTGGAAGGAACGGTGTTATCAGATAGTTTCACATTGTAAGTATGTACATAATATGGCAGATACATAAAAAAGGGACACTTGACCCCATAAATACTTGGGGCACATAAACACATCACAAATTCTATGTATAATGCTATAAACATTACATGAATAAAAAACAAACAAACAATTGATCACAAATATAAACAAGTAAAGGCAATAAGGCTATGTTCACACGGCTTATTCACAGCGTAATTGCGGGACAGATTTCGCCCGCAATTACGCCGTGTGCTCAGCAGCGGGGGCGGGGGGGCCAGCAGCTCGCCGGCCCCATAGACATTCATTATCCACAGCGTGTATACCACCGTAAATAATTGACATGTCAATTTCTCCCCGCTTGCCGTATTGTGCGAGCAGGGAGAGGAGACGGAATCTATAGTTCTCTATGAGAACTATGGATTGCCGTAATGACTGGGACGGATTTCAGCTGTAATTCACGCAGTACGGCACAAATTACGGACTGAAATTCGTCCCAAAATAAGCCGTGTGAACATAGCCTAAGAACACCCATGATGTTAATGTTATAAAGAAGAGACACACAAGATTACAAAAGATTTTTCTACAGTTAGTACATAATACTTACAAAAATAAGTCACATGATTTACAGAAAGGAAACTTGGGTGATACCATCCAGTCCCAACTGCTGAAATATCGGGGTGGATCTTCAGTTTACTCCAGTTTACCATGGTTAAAAAACATGGTGGAGGTGTAATTAATCCTTTAATGCAAGCCTATTGCCCATCCAGGTTTTGAAGAACAATTTCTCTGTATCTACTTTTCTTTTAAACTGCAAATGACCATTATCTACCGACCATCAGCCCCACCAAGACCTTTTTTGACCAGCACAACCTAGCTTCTGCGTTTTGTATCAGCTGACATAGCCATCATCATCATGGGTGACATTAACTAAAGTCTATGGATTGATGAAATATCCTACCAGATTACAGCTTTACACTGACATCACCACTGCAACCCATGATTAGCTGTAGTGTTCATGCAACTGCAAACATGGAGGAGCTGCTTTGACAATCCAATCCATACAAAAACGGACAGCCTGTCATTTAGACTTTCACATCTAATAAAAAGCTTGCCCTTATAATTTCTAATTATTGTAATTTTTTTTACATGTGATTTGTGTGATTTTACATTCTCTTCTTTTCATTTCAGTTTCTACAATATAGGATCCTCTGTTGATATCTTCTATTTAAGATAACTTTCCTGACTTACCTGCCACAGATGGAGAGGAACAAAGACGAGATGGTAGAGAGTCTATTACATCTCACCCTAGAGATCCTATTCCGGCTTACTGGAGAGGTGAGAGATTCTGGGGGTGACGTCACATCATTCTTCTCTATGGATGGAGAGGTGAGGACTCTGGAAATGTATGGAGTGATATTTATTCATGGATCTCTCCATACACAGGATTACACAGTAGTGAAGAAGACCTCTAGTGAGCGCTGTCAGGGACCTGCGTCTGAAGGATGGGGAAGAACCCTGAGCCCAATCACAGAGTCCCCACCGCACTCCCCGATACATGAGGAGATCAATGTACAGAAGATCCTAGAACTGATCAACAAGATGATTGAGCTGCTGACTGGAGAGGTGACACTGCTGGGAGTGCTGGGACATTATACAGTAACACTATGAAGGGGTCTGGGTGATGACTGTATCATTGTATGTGTCAGGTTCCTATAAGAGATCAGGACGTCACTGTCTATTTCTCCATGGAGGAGTGGGAGTATTTAGAAGGACACAAGGATCTGTACAAGGACGTCATGATGGAGGATCAGCAGCGCTCCCATCACCAGGTAACAGACAGGACTAAATCCACACGTCCTGTATTATCTGTATATAGAGAATGTATTCAGTCACTGTATGTGTTTCCTCCAGTTCCATCCAGTAAGAGAACAACACCAGAGAGATGTCCCCGTCCTCTTCTTCCTCAGGATTGTAAGGAAGAAAATCCCGATGTCCCAGAGGATTATCAGGTAGATGGAGAGAAGGTTTCTCCAAATATTCCCCATGATGTGTAGAAGGGCTGAGAAGGTCTTGTGTTCAGTCTTGTTTATCCAGCAGTATTATATGACCTATACATGGAGGAGATGCAGGAATAAAGCTGACCATAGACATTACATGGAGTCGGGATCTTCTCACCTTTCTGGACACTGCTGGTTGGGTTTATACAGGAGACCAGTAGATATTGGGCTCAGATAACTCCTGCTGTCTTGTCATTTTTGGTGATGATAATTAATAATCTTTCTGCTCATCTATAACATTCCCTGTGACTTCTACTCTAGGATGACTTTTACAATATTTCCTTCACAGCTTATGAATCAGGGGGAGGATCTGCACAATATTAATGCTACAGAGACAGATGTGCAGGATGGCAAGTGGCGTATAGAGGATGTTCCTGCAGCTAGCGGCCCAGGTAAGTAGTAACCACTGAATGTAGAGAAAAATCACACATTCTAAACATTTACTGGCTATTTAACCTATAGCTTGTCCTGTCAACAGCAAAAACAGAATCTAAGGGGTTAAAAAGAGGGAGCTGCTTAATAACTGAATTTGGTCACATGCTTCTCAATAAGAATAGAAATTTCTATATAGAAATGTTTTAAAATATCAATATAATTCAGAGGCTTTAATATTTAAATACAAAACAATCAGTTTTATTCTTGGCAGATGACTGTACCAGGGACTCGGAGGAATATCTCATCTCTTCAATTGGTAAAGGAGTTGATCCTGGTACAACAGGAGACATGTATGAAGAGTACATCATTATTCCTGATGTTTTCTCAGCCCTTCACAGCAAAGATCTATCACCTGATCCAACCTTAATTTCTGATTTATCACAGCCTGTTATGCAAATTAAGTGTCCAGGAGCTCACACAGAGGAAAAGCCATACATGTGTTCCAAATATGGCAAATTTGATAGGATTAAAATAAATCTGGCCAAACCTAAAGCAGGTCCCCTAGACGCAAAGTCATTTCTATGTTCAGAATGTGGGAAAGGTTTAAGCAAGAAATCCTATCTTGTTACACATCAGAAAATTCACACAGGGGCAGGCCATTTTCATGTTCAGAATGTGGGAAATGTTATACCAAGAAATCAGGTCTTAATATGCATCAAAGAATTCACACTGGTTTGAGGCCTTTTATATGTTCAGAATGTGGAAAAGTTTTAACTACCATTCTGGTCTTGCTAGACATTTGAGAATTCACACAGGGGAAAGACCATATTCCTGTTCAGAATGTGGGACAGGTTTTGTTCAGAAAACTAATCTGGTTACACATCTGAGAATTCACACAGGAGTGAAACCGTTTTCATGCTCGGAATGTAAGAAAGGTTTTATCAAGAAATCAGATCTTGTCAAACATGAGCGAATTCATGCAGGGTCACGGCCATTTTCATGTTCAGAATGTGGGAAATGCTTTATTGAAAAATCATGTCTTCTTGTACACCAAAGAATTCACACAGGGGAAAGACCATATTCCTGTTCAGAATGTGGGACAGGTTTTGTTCAGAAAACTAATCTGGTTACACATCTGAGAATTCACACAGGAGTGAAACCGTTTTCATGCTCGGAATGTAAGAAAGGTTTTATCAAGAAATCAGATCTTGTCAAACATGAGCGAATTCATGCAGGGTCACGGCCATTTTCATGTTCAGAATGTGGGAAATGCTTTATTGAAAAATCATGTCTTCTTGTACACCAAAGAATTCACACAGGGGTAAAGCCATTTCCGTGTTCTGAATGTGGGAAAGGTTTTAATTGGAAATCTTGTCTTGTTAGACATCAGAGAACTCACACAGGAAAGCAGACATTTTCATGTTCATAATGTGGGAAATGTTTGCTAGATAAATCACAACTTAATGACCATCAAAAAATTCACGCAAGGAAAAAGTCATACAGGAGATAAGCCATTTTGATGCACCATATGGAATGTGCTATAACCAAATATCAACCCTGTTTGCACAAATAAATCACACAGGAAAAAAATTTCTATCTCTAGATGGAAAGTAGAAAATGTTTTACCCATAAGTTACATCTCCTTAAATACCAAAGAACTCACACAAGAAAAAAGGCAATTGTTAAGTATCTAAGTATGATTAAAGAATTTCTAAGCAATATATACAGTCCCTGAGAGAAGTTCTGTCGCTTATCCATGTTGTGGAAACCAAAGCTTATAACCTGACTTAAAATTCATCCATTGGTTTTAGGAATGACTCCTATGCAAGCTGAAACACTCCCAAATGAGTTTTTTTTTACGAAAATAAATTTGCTTCACTGCTGAAATATTGGTCATTTAAGGAACACAGGTCAGATTTTGGCAAGACAAAAGTTTTGTCGCCTTGTCATATAATGCACCCAATCCTAGTTTACAGCCTCACCTGTGCTCAATAATTGATCGGTTAATTAGTGGGTATGTATACAAAGAACTCCAGCACCCAAGGCCTTCACTGAACTGCAACTTGACCTTTGACAACATGCCAAAAATCCACCCTACGACCAAATCCTTGATTATCAAGAGGCTGAAGACCAGATACACTGCAGAGGTGGCTGGCACCTTTAATGTGTCTCTGCGTCTTGTACAAAGAATTAAAAAAAGATTTGAAGAGACTGGAGATGTTTTTGACAAGCCCAGGTCTGGCAGACCCCGCAAGACAACTGCTCAGGAGGAACATTTGTTGGTTCGAAAATCAAAAGCCAGCCCCTCTTCCACTTCAACACAGCTCCAACAGGCCTGGTCACCTCAAGTCCCTGTGTCAATTAGAACAGTTTGTAGGATTCTGTCTCGAAATCGCTGCCCAGAAGCCAGCACTTAACAAAAGGCAATTAAAAAACCGTGTGGCATTTGCAAAGGCCCACAGCCTGCTAAACGGATGGATGCTGGAAAAGTGGCAGAAGGTGGATTTCTCAGATGAATCTTCAGTTGAATTACACCACAGCCGCCGCAAATACTGCAGGAGACCTACTGGAGCCCGTATGGATCCAAGATACACCCAGAAAACAGTTAAGTTTGGTGGTGGAAAGATCATGGTCTGGGGTTACATTCAGTATGGGGGTGTGCGAAACATTTGCAAGATGGAAGGCAATAACAATAGACTAAAAAATCAAGAAGTATTAGCTACCTCTTACATGATATAAAAGGGGTCAAATATTGCAGCAGGATGGTGCTCCATCTCATATATCCATCTCTACATCAAAGTTCCTCAAGGCAAAGAAGATCAAGGTGCTCCAGGACTGGCCAGCCCAGTCACCAGACATGAACATCATTGAACATGTTTGGGGTAGGATAAAAGAGGAAGCTTGGAAAACAAAACCAAAGAGTATTGATGAACTCTGGGAGGCATGTAAGACTGCATTATTTGCTATTCCTGATGTCTTCATCAATAAATTGTATGAATCATTGGCGAAACGCATGGATGCAGTCCTTCAAGCTCATGGAAGTCACACAAAATATTAAATATGGCTCTAATAGCCCCACAACTTCATTCACCAATGTTCTGAAACATATCTTTGTATTTGAAGTGAATTATTTGTTTGATTTTCACATTACTTTCTGTGGGCGACAAAACTTTTGTCTTGCCAAAATCTGCCCTTTCTGTGTTCCTTAAATGTTCAATATTTCAGCAGTGAAGCAAATTTATTTGGGAGGGTTTCATTTCGGAGGGTTTCAGCTTTCATATGAGTCATTCCTAAAACCAATGGATGAATTTTAAGTCGGGTTATAAGCTTTGGTTTCCACAACATGGATAAGCGACAGTACTTCTGTCAGGGACTGTATTACCAATAAACCTATTTCATCCAAAAAGGTAATTAAGTCCAGATAACAATCCTTTATATCATCTTTGTACATAAAATATTTCTCATTAATATTTATTACTGGATCTTAGAACGTCTTGTTACCAATCATTATTAAACATTTGCTTATATGCAACCTAACTCCTTGTGTTTGTGACAATCTTTCTATATTGTTAAGATATTGTGTCAGAACCTATAAAGTTAAAGGGGTTTTCTCACCATGCTGTTTCACTGAGTCACAGGCGGCTTTTCACTCGCTCTACTTCATCATGCTGTGGGTGGTTCTTTATCAGTGAGTAGCATATTTAGCTCCCCTATAACTAGCTGAGACATTACAAAGACATAAGTGCAGGAGATTTAATCTTCAGTAAACAAAGCTACATATGCTCTGAGGAGTGACTCCTCTCTAAAGCAAAGCTAATCTTGCTAGAGATAAAGAGTTTGCTCCAGAGTGAGCGCCATCCATGGCCATGTCACTCCCTGGTCTCTGTCTAATCAGGGAGGGAGATATGGACGATAACCTACAGACAGTTGAGATAAAATCTCTCATCTCTGGACAAAGGTAATGTATTTAGAATAAGTCGTCAACTGCCTGGTCCTACAGGTTGTAGGTCTGACGTTGCTGCAGACATTGGGTTTTGCGGCTCCCGGCTCCTGCAAGCACCGGGGAGCAGGGGACTGCTGTGCGGCCAAGGAGAGGCAGGGGCGCAATGAGCTCACTTCATCACACTGCTGCCTTCAGTGAACTAAGTGGATGGTATCAGTGTATACCGGCCGCTTAGCATCAGTCACCGCCTGCACCGCGCAGGCGGCGATTGCTGCATCATTGGCTCTCTGTGAGCCAGCAATACAAGGTGGCGCAAGAGGGGACCCGTGGGCAACTGCGACCTCTAAAGCTACTCCACTGTCACCATGCTATTTAGCTTAGATGTCGAAAAGGCTTTTGATATGTT
Source organism: Phyllomedusa bahiana (assembly GCA_025379985.1). Lineage (NCBI taxonomy): Eukaryota > Metazoa > Chordata > Amphibia > Anura > Hylidae > Phyllomedusa > Phyllomedusa bahiana. Next base: position 10,881 of record JAODAL010005957.1, on the reverse strand, counting down.
GTTGTGGCCTTTGCTGTCAGCCACTCTGGTAGATAGGAACTGTGGGAGGAAATTGCTGGCTCTGGTAAACTATATTCGAGAGGGAGCATCTAACATCTTCTTAGTCAATGGCCTAACTACACCCTCAATAGATATATTTTGTGGCACTAGCCACTGATGTCCTCTCTCTCCAATACTCTTTGATCTTGCTTTGGACCCACTTCTTTCCCACTTGCAACCACTCCACATACTGATGACTCCCCGGCATTCCCCTCCTTGATAGAGTTAGCAGCACCTTGCCTGATGTAATACAGATACTGCAGGAAATAGGGTGTTTACCAGGGTATGCCATTAATTTGGATAATGCAATAATAGTGAAGGAAGCCATCAAAACCCATTTTGGCAAGAATATTTCTTTGGTGTAAAATTGAATCAAATATCCAGGAGTAGTTATTACTAGTGCGTCATTGCAACTTTATAAATATAATATGACTTCTTATATTAACTCAATGGAAGCAGTGCTGTCATCCTGGAGATCCTTACCACTGTCTTATGTAGGTAGAGGAAACCTATTCAAACTTGCCCAATTCCCGAGACTGCTGTATTTACTTCACTCCTTCCTTCTCTACATAAGACCTAAGGACGAGAAGCGCAATTATATGCTTCTTCAGAAGTTGTGTCAGAACCTATAAAGTTAAAGGGGTTTTCTCACCATGCTGTTTCACTCAGTCACAGACGGCTTTTCACTCACTCTGCTTCGTCATGCTGTGGGTGGTTCTATATCGGTGATTAGCATATTTAGCTCCCCTATAACTAGCTGAGACATTAAGTTGAAGGAAAAAAATCCGGGCAGTAGCGCTCATAGGTATGAACGTGTCATGCACTCATGGGCTATACAGTGATAGGTTTATTTACTTAAAAGATACATACAAAATTAAAATCCTAAAACCCTACGCGTTTCGTAGCCGCATAGCGGCACTTCATCAGGGGCATGTCATTGCTTCAAATGCTGGGGCATTTATAGTGTCTAGATACAATCAGGTGCACGTTAATAGCGTGTGATCTCCTTCAGTGTGATCATGGTCCACCTGGACTTAGAGACACTTGGTTGGAGATATTACCCATCAATCAAACTCCAAGCGAGGCATCTCACTAGCCAGACTAGGATCGTAATTTGTATGGACGATTGTGGTGTCAATCTTTTAGAAAGCTGGTGAACAGTTAACTGTTTGCTGACATGCATAATATATAACTGCAATGATTAGATATATACATTCTCATATATGCAGTGACTGGGTTTTTACAATTCAAGATAATATCGCCGTTTTGTTTACATATATAGTATGACATGATCGTAACAATTCAAGTTCTCATATGTGCAATGATTGCCGCTAAGAACGAGTTATGCATCGAACGGACAGTGTGGCTATGATTAACGTATTTAATGATAAACGTATTTACAATACGTTGTTTTGTTTTTTTCCTCTTTGGCTAATTGTGCCGTAGAATGGGTTGTAACTATCCCCTGATCGGCAGGTTAAAAAGTCTAACAGGATAACTGTGTTTAACATATCAAATATGTGCTTCAGTGCAGAAAATCTGCACCATTGCAGCTCCTTTCAAATCAGCTGATTGTAAGACCAGCATCACAGGTCTCTATACTAAAAAGTTAAAACTCATAATGAATTGCAACAGTTGTCTATATTGACTTGTTACAATCTGAAACATATATGGTGCTAATTATATGACTGAGAGAGAAAGAAAGGGGATCTAGAGGATCTCAGCTGAATAATCTCATGGTCACAAAGACATAGGTGCAGGAGATTTAATCTTCAGTAAACAAAGCTACATATGCTCTGAGGAGTGAAATGACTCATCTGTAAAGCAAAGCTAATCTTGCTAGAGATAAAGAGGAGCTCACTCTGGAGCAAACATCCATGGCCATGTCACTCCATGGTCTCTGTCAAATCAGGGAGGGAGATATGGACGATAACCTGTTCCAGCACAAGGCCACGGATCCCATTAGTCATCTTACAGTAGCCTAAAAATATTGGGTCACTTAATTTCCGGAAAACTTGAGCTTATAACATGGCAGCATTAATGTGTATTGCAGCAGACTGGCTTCAGGGTTCCTCAACATCGCAGACACTGTGGTGGATCGACTGAGACTGGGTTTGACTGCCCTTTGGAACTTCTTACATCAACCCCACTCGGCTCTCATGGAAGACATTAAATCAGACCCACTTCTGATGGCCACATGGCGAGCATAGTAGAAGATGAGGGCAGGGGAAAACCTACATCCACATGCATCACAGTTTCTGAAATTATTATAAAATGCAAAGTTTCAACTTTTACTACTTGGTATAGGGGAGGTATTCATATATCAACTAATAGATACGGATTCCCATAAAATGTTATCCATTGAGGAGAGTAAAAACATTCCCAGAGCCAGAGGTTTCCTTTTTCCCAAATTTGTGTGCGCACAGCTGTGTCAACAAGATAAATCACAATTTCCACAAGAAGAATGGAATCTGAAACTGTTGAAAATATTGCATTATAGGTGGCTCACCTTATATTTATAGACATCATCCTCCCTCCTGTAGATCTCGTAAATTCAACTATGGCAATCACAAAATGGGAAAGGGATGATCCTAACTTAAAGGGGATGTATCGCTTCATCAGTTCGGCTGTTTTCTTGTAGCTTGATTTTCTCGGTTCCTGAAATCCAGGGGCGTTTCCTTCCCTCCCAGCTGGGTGTTTCTTCACTGACATTATCCTTCCCCTTCACTGCTCATGTTCGCTCCCAAGTCAGTGTGTTCAACCCCCCTTCCACATGTCACTGTGTCGTTCCTCTCCATTTGCAGTCTTATTTTGTAAGAGCTGTTTACATACCACAGCCCTGCATTCAGTCTAGACCATCTTCTATGAATTTAGAGCACTGATCTCTTCTCCTCTCACAGCTGGAGGTTTGTTACAGTTGAATCCAGTCTTCTATGAACTCCTCCAGAGCACAGATCCGTCTCCCTTCTATGCAGGAGCATTAGGAACCGAGGCACAATTCTGCTGTTTTCTGATTATAGAAACAGCTGCAGTGTCAATGAGGAGCTGGTGGCTGTGCAGAGTGAAATGTTGACGGCCCCTTACACGCAGGAGCATTAGGCACCGAGGCAGAATTCTGCTGTTTTCTGATTGTAGATGCAGCTTCAGGGTCAATGAGGAGCTGCTGGCTGTACAGAGTGAAATTGTTGCCTGTCCCTTATTCTGAGAGAGGCAGGAATGCACGCTCCCGTGAATACGACCGGGGACCGAATGAATGTAAATTAGTAGAGCCGTCAGCCAATGAAATGCAAGGAGGTGGGATCCGACCGGCACTGGGGAACAGTGTTTACAGAAAACGAAGATAAGGGAGACTGTGAAAACAAGACAGCTTTGCTAATGACATCCAATTGCAAAGTTGCTTGTTTTTACTGTCCCGTAATTCTGAAGGCCATTTAATGAAATGATACAACCCCTTAAAGTGATTCAACCCTATTAGAGGCATTTGATGATAGTAGGAAATTTTTGCCATCTAACAGATACCTGGAGATGTCACTATATAGAAATAACATAAGGTGTACATTACCCCTAAAAGAGGCCCAGGTTGGGTATTTTTTTGTAAGCAACAAGATGTAAAATTCTTGAGATAAGCCTATTCCATTATCTATAGAGCTGCCCGGTAATAGAGGAATTCTGGAAGAAGATTGCTGCATACGCATGCCCATCTGACAACCTATGTACTTTTTGATCCTTCTTAGTTTATTTATGGTCATATTGATACACATAAGACCCCATGCACATTACAGAACAGAAAACTTGTATGCATGATTTCAGCTGTGGGGCTTAAAGTGATTCTACACACTTGGATACCTCAAACTTTCCTGAAGAAACTATCTTATATATTGAAGATAGATTGGATGGAAGCTTCACTGAAAAAAGAAACACGAACTGAGAGATATTTTGAAGTATGGGAGAGCTTTATTATGCAATTACCCAGGAGAACACAGCAATCTATTAGGGATTGCTTTAGTTTAAAGGGGTTGTCTCGCTACAAATAATAGCTTTCAAAATGTAGGGAACACTAAATGAAGACATTTTCCAAATACATTGCTTTGTTCATCTTTTTTTGTTAAGGAGCTACAAATGATTTTATCACCTTCCTGGCTCTATTTGGTACCCCCAGTGACCGACCTGTGTACTCTTTTCTCCCCTGCTGTTTGTTCTATGTGATAGCAGGGAGTGATGTCATCACACAGGTCCTGGCAGCCAGAGTGAGAGCATGCGTGTTATCTGAACTTTCAGACAAAAGCTAGTAATTACTGCTGTTTACTTTAGATAAATCTCCTGCTAGCAGTTTCCGAGAAAACTAATTAGCAGACTGAAAACACAGAATTGAATACACAGCTTGAGCTGTGTGTATATTTAGTGCAGAGCTGTGTGTATATATTTAGTGCAGAGCTGTGTGTGTATATTTAGTGCAGAGCTGTGTGTATATTTATATTTAGTGCAGAGCTGTGTGTGTATATATAGTGTAGAGCTGTGTGTATATATAGTGCCGAGCTGTGTGTGTATACAGTGCAGAGCTGTGTGTGTATATATAGTGCAGAGCTGTGTGTATATACAGTGCAGAGCTGTGTGTGTGTATATAGTGTGGAGCTGTGTGTGTATATATAGTGCAGAGCTGTGTGTGTATATATAGTGCAGAGCTGTGTGTGTATATATAGTGCAGAGCTGTGTGTATATATACAGTTCAGACTTGTGTGTATTTCCAGTGAAGAGCTGCGTCTATATATAGTGCAGAGCTGTGTGTATATATAGTGCAGAGCTGTGTGTATATACAGTTCAGAGCTGTGTGTATATACAGTTCAGAGCTGTGTGTATATATAGTGCAGAACTGTGTGTATATATACAGTTCAGAGTTGTGTGTATTTCCAGTGTAGAGCTGTATGTATATATAGTGCAGAGCTGTGTGTATATATTTAGTGCAGAGCTGTGTGTGTATATATAGTGCAGAGCTGTGTGTATATATACAGTTCAGACTTGTGTGTATTTCCAGTGTAGAGCTGTGTGTATATACAGTGTAGAGCTATGTGTATATATAGTGCAGAGCTGTGTGTATATATAGCGCAGAGCTGTGTGTATATACAGTGCGGAGCTTTGTGTATATACAGTGCGGAGCTTTGTGTAAATATAGTTCAGAGCTGTGTGTGTATATAGTGCAGAACTGTGTGTATATATACAGTTCAGAGTTGTGTGTATTTCCAGTGTAGAGCTGTATGTATATATTTAGTGCAGAGCTGTGTGTATATACAGTTCAGAGTTGTGTGTATTTCCAGTGTAGAGCTATGTGTATATACAGTTCAGAGCTGTGTATATACAGTTCAGAGCTGTGTATATACAGTTCAGAGCTGTGTATATATATAGTGCAGAACTGTGTGTATATATACAGTTCAGAGTTGTGTGTATTTCCAGTGTAGAGCTGTATGTATATATAGTGCAGAGCTGTGTATATATTTAGTGCAGAGCTGTGTGTATATACAGTTCAGAGTTGTGTGTATTTCCAGTGTAGAGCTATGTGTATATATAGTGCAGAGCTGTGTGTATACAGTTCAGAGCTGTGTATATATACAGTTCAGAGCTGTGTGTAAATATAGTTCAGAGCTGTGTGTGTATATATAGTTCAGAGCTGTTTGTATATAGTGCAGAGCTGTGTGTATATAGTGCAGAGCTGTGTGTATATACAGTGCAGAGCTGTGTGTAAATATAGTGCAGAGCTGTGTGTAAATATAGTGCAGAGCTGTGTGTATATACAGTTCAGAGTTGTGTGTATTTCCAGTGTAGAGCTGTATGTATATATAGTGCAGAGCTGTGTATATATTTAGTGCAAAGCTGTGTGTATATACATTTCAGAGTTGTGTGTATTTCCAGTGTAGAGCGATTTGTAGAGCTATGTGTGTATATAGTGTATATCTATGTGTGTATATACATTGCAGAGATGTGTGTATATAGTGAAGAGCTATGTTTGTATATAAAGTGAAGTGCTGTGTATAGAGCGAGCAGCACAGAAGTTTCTAAGTGGCTAACCCAGCGCCCAAATCTCTATTATAGTATCATCAGGTATTCTATAATTATGTGACCCCTGACTCCTCCCACGTGAATGATCACATGATGGTGACATCACAGGTCCTGTAGCTACAGAGCAGCCAAACATGTGACTGATCACATGACAATGACATCATCAAAGGTCCTGTAGCTACAGAGCAGCCAAACATGTGACTGATCACATGACAATGACATCATCAAAGGTCCTGTAAGCACACAGCAGCTATGCAGGTGACCTCCAGGCTCCTCCCCCTCATGTGACTGATCACATGACATCATCACAGGTCCTGCAGGCACAGAGCAGCCATAGGCCTGGGGTCCAGCTCTGCAGTCAGGTATGTGGGTGTGAGGTTCTCCTCCTGGGTCTCTCAGCAGACACATCAGCCCAGGCGTCACTGGTAGAGGCAGCCATGCGCTCCCCGCCTACTGCACTCAGCAATTGGTGGTCATTGATGATCCTAGGATTTCACCCTAACTGATTGGCCAGGCTGTGTGTCTATCTGCCACCAGCAACCAATCAGAAGTTACCTTCAACCTTATCACTGTAGCCAATCTACAATGAGCTCAGGGTGCAGGAGCTGAGGACGGGACGGCAGTGCATCCAGTACCTGCCCCAGTACACAGTAGAGGGACTATTCCCTGAACTGGACTGTAAATGGGCGGAGTTTATGCAAATTTGTGCCAAAACGAAGCATTTCCTAAGGCAGAAATGAAAGGGGTTGTCTCATTCTAGCCATTCATAGTATATCGCTCGGATATGTCATCAGTGTCAGATAGGCGGGGGCTCTCTTTCTGGGATGAGCCCCAAAACTTGTTCACTTTGAACGGAGAGGTGGTCAGGACAGAGTAGAGCTGGGCAGCACACTTGGCTGTACTCAGATCTCTGCTGTTTCTTCCCGATACATCTAGCAGAGAACGTTTAGGAGATACAACACTAGATAGAATCTGTATAATATACTTGTGTGTGTATACAAGAAGACGTAAGTGAACCCTCTGTAATACCTTAAAGGGGTTTTGCCAGGACGTGCCTGATCAGCTAAGAAGCAAATGTAAACAAGCCAGGTAGCTGAGAGAGAGAGACAGCCAGCCAGAGCACAGAGCTGCATAAGGGATCGTGTGACATGTTCACTGAAATAATCAAACTACAACTTGTGGATTCTGTATACAAAAGACAACACCTTTTCTCCACAGCAGCTTGAAAGCTTCTTCATGTTCTCTGTCATCAGATAAAGCAGGGATCTAATCAGATAATCACACTACACCTAGTAGATTATGTATACAAAAGACAACATATTTCTACCCGGTGCCTTGAAAGCTTCTTCAGCTCACTCTCATCAGATAAGAAGTGTTCTCTGTGCTAGCCTGGCCAGCAGCTCTTGTCAGGTCGTATCTAATAGAAGCTTTGAAGTAATTAAGGGCAGCTAAGGCAGCCTGTAGCTTTCTCAGGCTGCAATTTTTGTAATCACATATTTAGAAAAGTGATTAAATACCCATTTTGGAGGATCCCACGTCAACATTACATCTTGGCAAAACCCATTTAAGTCATACTTGCCAACTTTTGAAAGTGGAAAAGCAGGAGAATTGAAGTGGCAAGAAAGTTGCTTGATCACGCCCATCTTGTTGGTGCGCCACGCCCCTTCGAAAAAACCACACCCACTCCGCCTAACTGCATAACGGCTCTGGAAGCACGCCAGGTAATAGCCCCCTTTTTCCAGGTAGTAGCCCCCTTTATCCAGGTAGTACCCCTTATAGCCAGGTAGTAGCCCCCTTTATAGACAGGTAGATGCCCCCTTGTAGCCAGGTAGTGTTCCTTATAGCCAGATAGTGCCCCCTTGTAGCCAGGTAGATGCCCCTATAGCTAATAAAAATAAAATAATAAAAGCCACTTACTGCACGTCCAGCTCCAGACATCTCCTGGGCCAGCAGAGGCTGTCGCTGGAGGAGACTCGGCGTTGCAGGGGATGCGAGTACATCCGTGCGTCACGCCCCCTACGACGATGAACTGTATGTACAGCGCACACCGGGCGCTGTACATACAGGGGAGAAAGCAGGAGGGGAACGACCCCTCTTGCCTCCTCTATGTACGAGCAGCTGCACGGAGGGTGCAGCTATGCCACACAGAGTCAGTGAGACTCGCTGAGCGGGAGAGGCGGGCGCCCACCTCGCCCGCCTGTAGGAACATCCCAGGTGGTGCCGAAACAGAGTCCTGATGCTACTCTGGTGCCGCGGTCATTTAAAGAACTGCCTGCTGGCGGCGGGAGGTTCGCCGACTCTTCCGAGGGGGCGGGAGGTGACCCCCATAAGTGGGAACCCCCCGCCTGAATCAGGAGAGTTGGCATGTATGCCTTAAGTCACAATTATAGACAAACACAAAGGAACTTCACCAATATCACACAGACCGTTGTACTGTTCATGTCTGTTATTGAGCACATTGAGTAAACATCTACAGGGCAAGGAAAAAAATAGAACAAATTCTTACATTTACTAATCCCAGCAATTGCTTCCACCAAATATTTCCTGGAGCCGCACATAGGATTTATACAAGAGGAATGTTAGGTCATTCCTACAGGTAAATGTTTTGGCTCATAATGCAGGTCGGTGTCAGACACTCATGGCCAAAGAGGGAGAAACTGGAATGAAACTTTCTATGTGTGACTGTAATGATGATCTATATAAGACAGTATAGAGGAGAGGTTTATACAAATGAGCGGAGGCTCTAGTACTTGTTGGCCGCCTTTAGCCTGGATATAAGATGAGATACGGCTGGACATGGAGGTATAAAGGTTCAGTTTGGAATCCTGCAGCATAGTTACCCACAGATGTTGCAGCCAATAACCCACTCAGGTTGCTGAAGCTGCTATCTGGTGATAAATCTGATGACCAGGCAGGCCAAGGTAGTGTTGCAATCAGGCGAAGATCCTCCTGGCATATTCTTGCTGTGTGTGGGTGAGCATTATCTAGCTGGAAGCCATGAGAGGCGACACGTGGTCACAATACATCCTGCAAATATCACTGAGCTGTTAGTGTCCCTCGTCAATGGCTCACCAGAATAAATAACCTAAAGGGGTTGTCTCACCACGTTGTTTCTCAGAGCCAGCAGCAGCTTTCATACATGCATCCTGTCACTTCCTGGTCAGGCTGCGGGTAATTAGCATATAAATTCCAGGTATTCAAACTTCTGATAATTAGTCTCGATTAGATAAACAAATCTCCTGCTTCCAGGTCCAGAGAAGCTTCAGAGCTAAAGTAAATAATGGTAATTAGTCTCCTTTGTTTGTTAGAGCAGACAGCACTGAAGCTCTCAAGCTGCCAGCAATATTGTGTGCTGTGACCTGTGTGATGACATCACTCCCTGCTATCAGATAAGACAAACAGCACGGTAGAGCAGGTCGGTAGCAGGGGGCGTGGTTTGCAGCCAAGGAAGATGGCCGCTTAGTCTCAGAGCTCCTGAGCCTCACTGAACGATTACCTGGGCAATCCCTACTCATCCTGGCGCGGGGACGCCGAAAACGGGCCACAGCAGCAAGGAGAACTCAGAGGACCCAGCGGAGTTCTGACGGCCCTATATTGAAATTCCTGAGCCGGGCACTGCCGACGCGAGGCCCTCAGAGGCCGACGGGGAGCCCCGGCCATTCTACAGCGGGCCCCGACGTACCCCAGCAACAGCCCGTACCTCTGTCCTCGGCCTCCGGCACTCTGATCGCGACGGGCGGTGGGTCGTGGACCTCGCGGCAGTCTCCTGAGCCCCAGCAGCCGTTGGAGGAAGTCCTTTCCCTGCCTCGTGGGTCACCGGAAGCGCCGCCATTATTCGCCGCGCGGCGCAGCTCCGGACCTCTACTGTCAGCAGCGGGACTTGTGCGCTCTCCACCTCTGCTTCAGCCGCCGCGGCAGCTCTCATCTACCTCTGCGCTCCTGAGGGACCGACCAGACGAGATTCCTGGCGCTCTTCAGCAGCTCCCGCCAGGTACTGTGCGCACGGCCCCTGATCCCGGCCCCTCTGCGATCCCTCCTGCCCGGCCTGAGGATCTCATAACGCAGGGGATTACCCTCACCCCTCCGCAGCGTTTCCTGCCTCCAGGCGCCACCCAGAGCTGCTCTCACAGCAGGAACAGAAGTGAGGCATCAGGGCAAGCACCCTTGGGTTCCCTGCAACCTCTGAGCCCTATCCAGCGCAGGGTGCTCCCCTCACCACCACTACAGCACGGAGGCCTGCTGCCCCTGCTGAGGGACTCCAAGAAAGGCACCTGCCTGCCTGTTAGAGGTAAACACCTTGCCACTGCTGCTCTGCCCTCTCTGGACCAATCCAGCAACCGCCTGCACATCGCTTCTTCTCCACCTCCTGCTTTTGGGCCCCCTCTAGATACAGTGCTCTCATTGCCAGAGGGTCTGATTTCTTTTTTTTTTTAAATTGTAAATATTTATTAGTTTTTACAACCATAAAGCCACGCAGGGCTATTAATAGTAATACACACGATGCTTTAGCGATGTAATAACATTAGCAGTGTACCACACAACGCATATGATTTCAAATATTACACAATAATCGCTGTTACAAAACACGAGGCTTAAGAGCCATCCTAGTAGGCACTCTAAATTACTGCAACTGACAGCCCTGTAAACAAAGAAGACAATTACATACATAGACAACTACCAAGACAGGGGAAAGACACAAGACAAGACACACAAGGACAAAGGAGTTTCCCCAGCTATACCCGCAATCCAACCATATCTGTAGTATCTCCTACAAGTCTTGTAGAACACAAT